>JARHVA010000205.1:4950000-5137500 GCA_037957365.1 Torreya grandis | reverse complement strand
CATTAGCACCTCCCACACTATCATTTTTAAATCTAATCCCATTTTGGCATCATAATCCATTTAGTTTATCTTATCATCACCCATCATCTATAATACTAGCTCAATCATTAATACTTGATTTGTAAAAAAGATCATATTTTTACCCAATCCATAATCTTCCTTCACATCACCCCATTTTTTCATTTGACTACCTTTCATCCATCATTTACTTTAATGTATTTTTATCCAATTCTAATATAGAAATACTTAATTTACAATAAAGATGAGATCCTTTTATGGGTCTTAGAAAAGGGTTCCTGCCTGCCTACAAACCTTGATCCCATAAAGCCTAAATTAGTGTCCCTATACTTCCCCATCATCAATATCCCTATTCACCTAGCCTAAATGTTAGCCCATCATGATCAGCCACATTGTCCATTCATCATAACCATATTTGTAACATCTCCCAATACACAAGTGATTAGATTTCCCTATTTCAAATGTATATATTTGAAAATAAAGATAAGTGATTTTTATGAATATTAGATATGGGTTCCTACCTTATTAATGAATTCAAACCCTTACACATAAATTTACTTACTAAATAATTTCATCATCATCCCTTACCTAAATCCTATTCTTATGAAACCCAATCACATTCTAATCCCCCATCCACTATTCCTAGTCCTCATCATGACCTTTCTAGTTAGTATATTAATAAATATATTTCCTTATTTAATAAATATATTATTTACCATAATGATGTAGTCCTCTTATGTCTCTTAGAAATGGGTGTCTAATTTCCCATAGGCTTCCACCCCATTCAACTAATCTTACCTCCATTTCATAGCCATTCATAGTTAAATCCTCCATTTGATAGTCATATTCCATCACAAATCCCCCATCCTAATAGCAAAGGTAAGCCTAGCTTATCAACCTTGTCTTATTCTATTTCATATCCTAAAAAATCTCACACACCACCATCTCCCAATATCATGACACCACCATCACATTATTTTACTCGTAAACCTTACTCTTCCAACACTATATATGAATAATATACCCCTCTCTTAATATCTATAAAATCCTTATTTTGGAAACTAGAGGCCATAAGTATGGTTTTTTATGTAAAAATAAGACCTATAGATTTGTCCAAACATACACCCTCATAGTATCGAGTAGAATAATTTTGTCTATGCCATAAAGTCATAGGGAATTCTAATAATATATGTTTACATTTTATAGATTATTTCCAAAACTTAATTGATAATGGTGACACTAAAATATAGTGTGAACCCAATGCATCCATGCCTATGAGTTTTCAAAAATAGGTATGCCATGTCACGCTTCCTAATCATTCTCAAACTACTTCCCTTCTCAGTTGAGGTCAAGAATCCAATTTTATCCATAACATAACCATTTATAATCAATTCATACCTATATCACATCAAATCCCCCATAATAATAAATCACTTAAGCCTAAGGTATCCATTCTCAAACCCAAAGTGTGAAAGGTACTTGTGGACAATGATGTTACGAAACTTGCCTTATCTATGACTACTATCAAAAAATCATCTATCAGAGACATCACCTCATCATCATACCTATTTGAGTTAGCATCATAATGGCAAAGATCATATCCAATATAATCATATGAATCAAAATCCACATTAGAATAATCATCCCTTATAGATAATAAAATTCATAGTGACACCTATCTCTTTGAGGATGTCTCTAATTCAAATGTCAATTAGTCAAAAGACATGTCTTTTGATTTAAGATAGGATGATGAAATAATAACACAATTATTGGATGATTTATTAATCAAATATCATCAAGATGGATATGACTTGACTTTATATGTTAATTTTACAAATAATCTTAGTGATGCTTTTGATATTCTTAAGGACATTTTCTTAGAATTTGAGGTTGGGTCTCCTAGTATCTTTTATAAGGACTATACTACCCATCATCCCCTTAATCCACCCCTTTAACCACACATCCTTAATCACCCACCTCCTATTAATAATCCCTCCATCCCACTCCCTAATTATGAAAAATAGGAACACACATCATTGGATTCCCCTCAACATACAATCTCATGTGCCAAGATCCAAACCAATAATCAATTAATCAATCTAAATAATCATGTCAGTTGTGATCTAAAATTAATAAATAAAATTCAATAATATTTTAATATTATACCAATTTAAAAGGCATCATCCCGTATTAAAAATATCCTTGATATGCTAAGGGACCATCAAAGTTGAAACAATCATCATCTATTAAGTCGAATATCAAATTTCTTTAGTGAATCCCAAGTTCAGGCACTAAGGGATAATCAAAATCTAAGTCAAATATTAGCGAGTCAAAATCTTTCAAAATTAATGTAAATATGGCCAACAATCTTCCTAATATTTTGATCAAATATAAAAAAATTTAGAAGGTCTTGGATCCCTTAACCTCATTTAATATATAGCACAAATAAAAAATTTACCCTCCACCATATCCAATAGTGTATGAAAATATTGAACCCCATTTATGATCTCCTCCTAATCATGCCACACATCATGATCATACCATCCATATACATCACCTAAATTCATCCATTCCCCACATCATTTTCCTAGGAAGCGTTGTCTCTCATAAAGGTTATGAAAACACTTGGACTAGATGTCTAGAGAAGTCTAAATCAATATTCAACACAAAGGTCACAAGGACATCAATATATCCAATAGTGATAACATGATCCTAGCATCACATCTATTCATATAGGTGTTGTCTAAATATCATAAAAATATCTATATCATGCATCTTGACAACCTCCAATAAATTGAGATACAAAAAAAATCATTCATCCAATGGTGAAAACCAGTCTTCTAACACCTTAGGTAGGTACCATGATGTAAACCAGTTTCTAACATCATGGTAAAAAAATCTATTACCTACATTGTACCTAAACACTTAGGGGAAAATTAAATCCCTTTTCAATCCCATCTATATCATCCTTGTCTATCTTATCCCTCTACCCATTATTCCTACCCATCTTATTCTATCATATATAACATCTTATTATGTCCATCTATTTTTCTTATCTTAAATTGGGAAATGTTTTGAATCATCTTGGCATATTGTCCAATGGACACTAGGGTAACTATATATTTGGTTCCTTCATTATGTGGTTGTTTTTTATCCCTATTCCATTCTTCTTTGGTCCTCATCCCCTTTTTAGCATCACCCTTATCTTTTTATCAACTCATTCATTATTCCATCCATATATTAGTTTCTAGGCTTGGTATTCACTTTGCTAGTAACCTCATCTTTATCATGTGCATACATCTCCCAAAAGACATAAATAATTTAAATATTCTTAATAAAACTTAAAATCCACAAAATCCCAAAATATCTTAGTTGTCTTGTCAAATGTAGTCTTGTCATATGTCCTAAATATCCAAGTCATCCTATCTAATGTCTTAGCCATCTTATCATCTTGTCATCTTGTCTTGTGTACTAATGGTCTTATCATTTTGTCATATTCTCTTTTCATATAATTATTTATTCAAATCCTAATCATAATCCAATTATTTAGTCTACTCAAAATCAATAATCATATCCAAACCCACATCTTTAATCCATATTCACATCATGATTGTCATGACCAACTTCATCCAACTCATCACCTGATCACTCATCCCATCAACTCTCATATGGGCAATTAGATAAGACAAAATGACATTAAATTTAGATATTTGGGTGTGTTACTTATATGATCTATGTGGTTTGAATGTTTTTCATGTCTTTTATCATGTAAATATCTACATATGTTTGTTTACTTTTCTATGTTTATATTCTTTTATTATTATTTTAATAGTATTGCATCATGGGTGTAATGAATGAGGATGATGTGATTTATCCAAAAAATATATAATAATTATTTTGGGTGCCTTATGTAGAGCTCATCATTTACCCATTTTATAATCATGTACTTTGGCACAACATCCTCTTGGTCATGCTTATATCATGGGGCATATTTCTTAGTGTTATATTTATCATCATATTGCTTAGACTATGATTAGAGATATTATAACAATGATGGATTTATTAGGGACTATACTCATCATTTCTCTCAATCCTCTATCTTCATGTATAACATCTAATTTTCATTCTCTAACTAAAAAATAACATTTCTAGTAGTCATTGTCATCATCCTTCTCTAGTTTATCTTGAAATCTATCATCTAGTCTAAACTACATTAACCTAAGGTCTTTTTAGATTATGTATGCAAAAATAAGTGACATGGTATGCCTAAGGTTAGCTCAACCACTCTCTCCTCTTCCCCATCATTCATCCTCACATCTCTCTTGCCCCTCATCATCCTCAAGTGTTACACCAATCAAATCCTTAAGCTATAATATCAAGAATTCTATTGATCAATCACCATCTCCATAATCATCTCCTTAATCTTTTCATCCATCACCCACACTTGTTGATTATGCCTAACAAGTCAAAATATCCATCTTTTCTTTCATTTATCATCCATTATCACTAATTGATCAATTCTTATTTAAATTTTACTATTTCCTCCTTTTATCAGGGTGTGACTAAGATCGTAACTTTATTATCATCTCTTACTCTCTTTCATGTTTCCTCACTAGGGGAATCATTGATTTTAATCACATTGTGCCTCAATTGATTTAATGAATTGTAGTTTCATTCTTCCCCTTTAGTTACTTGATCATATTGATTCTTCTATATTATTTCTTTCAAAATATCTATTTACTTTATCTTTGAGCTACACCTATCGATTAATCTTATAAAATTGTCTTATTTTAGATTGATGCTCTCCCATGCATGTATCCTTTCTTGGGATATGTCAACATCATGTGTCCTTATATATCAATAATCTTGGTCTATAACTCCCCCTAACATGTGTCTTTGCATGGTTTATGTCTAAATAATAAAGACTTTTATCTTATCATCATCATATTATGGTTGATTCCCCCTTGGTATGTGTTGACAACTATGACATAATAATTTTTACTCCCTATGCATAGGTATTTTATATGATAATAATCACTTTGTATCTCACTACTCATGTCGAGTTCATTTTATTCATCATCAATCTCATATCTAAAAACCCAACCCCTTATCTCCTCACACATCCCACGCCTTGTTTCCTCTTTCAAGTGGACATCTTTCTCATTCCTTTTTACATATCCCCTTGAGGGGCATCATATCCACTAACATAATTTATTAACATTCATCCATTACTATCTTCCTTATTTTAAATACCATTACTCCTTTCACTTAATTTAGTCATAATACCCTTTTAAAGAGGAGAAAAATATATGCACCTAAATTTTCTTGCCACATTTATCACCATTAATAGTATTAATCAACACTAATTTAATCTATAAATTATCTATCTCATATATTCTCCTCTAATTCCATCTAATAATTCACTAATTGATTCCTTTTGTCACTATTTTTCCTAATAAATCACATTTAACTCTCTATTATTTATTTTTATAAGTACCCTCTCCATATTTCATATCCCACCTATTATTAAACCTCTCATTTCTTCTCTTATTAACATCTTATTTGCTTAATAATTCTTCACATGCCCATTTGTGAATTTTAAATTCCTAAAGACCTATATAACTTTCTCCTAATCTCTCATGCATGTCTAGTGCCTAATCTCCATCACACTTCTCCTTTTATAAAGAGTTATCTCTCTAGATAATTCTAAGGAATTTTGAATTCCTTAGAGCTACTTCCTTACTCTCCAGAGTCTTCTTCTCTAGCAAATTCCAATGAATTTTTAATTCATTATAAAAACTCCCTCCATTGCCTATTTAAATCTATGACTCCCTCCATTCCAAAAAATGAGTGGAATGTGCATGAAATATATTAAGCCAAAAATCCATCCAATAATTTGCTCAAGTCCATAATCTTCCAATACTCCATTTTCCATGATACAATTTATTAAGCCAATATTATGTAATCATTAAATTTGAGTCTATAAAAACCAACATCTATAATTTTTATTATTTATTGAATATTTATTTGGAACATTTAGTTTTAAATTGTAATGTTGTTTTAAATGATCATTTTATTGCATATCAATCTAATGGTTTCCAATTTTAAAGTAGATTGGTAATTTGAGTTGATTATAGTGTATCATTGCATAATCTAATAAATTGCTCAAATTTATCATCCCACACTTTTAAAAATTTGGTGTTTTAAAGATTCGTAAAAGGTTTGGGATTGGTCATGTTAGTGTTAGATCAAAGTTTATTTGGATTAGGATTAGTGTTGAATTTTTATGTTGTTGGATTGAGGTTGATTGTAAATTTATTGGTTGGGTTTTGTTTGTTTAGATTGGTGCTAAAATTAAAGTTTATTGGATTAGGGTTGACATTAAAGTTTGTGGGGTTTATTGGTATTATAGTTAAATTTGGTTTGGTTTAACAAGTTGGGGTTAAGTTGATGTAGATTTGTGTTATAGTTAAAGTTGGATGGGTTAGAATTCATGTTTAAGTTAGGGTTCAATTAGTTTGGGTTAAATTTTTTTTGTTTTTTGAAGATTTGTCACTAATATCTCCAAGGTGACCAAGGATGTTGACTAGATGTCATATGTGCTATAATAATAATGACAAAGTGTGACTCAATGTGCTTTAATGTTTGACTTGGATAGGCAATTAATGGATTATATTTATGGTATGGAAATATTGTAGAGACCCTATGTGATGTTATTAGTGATTAGAATTCTTATAAAAGTGAAAAAAAATCATCATAATTGTCATATGAATGTCTAATCTCAAGTAGTCATCGTGATAGATAAGGCTGAGTAAGCAATTTGATGGCATCGTGTTTCACATGTGTGAAGGTTTCAAGATCATTTTGATACATGGATGGATTCATCTATTAGAGGTGATCATGTGGTTAAAATTTTAGGTCTAGACATTAATAATATCAAAATTTATCAAGGTTAAAATTTGTCTTCTCAAACAAAGTTGACTAAATTCTCATACTTAGCCAAATTTGCATTACCTAAGATCTACAGTGAGCATTTAATCAAATCACAGATCTAGTGGTGAGAATTTAATCTGAATAGATAATGACATAATATATCACATGATCAATAGTGATCTAATTGTGTTTATTTATTCAATATGTCAAAGGATGCTCAAAAGGCACATGGGGTTGCCAAGTGGTGAAAGTTCATTAGAGTCAAATAGTCAATGTGCTCAGAACGCATGTGAGGGTGCCAAGTGGCTTAATCATGAGAGCACAAATCAATGACAAATAATGAGGATTAAATATTTAATGATATAAATATCACAATGATATCAATAGATTTCATTTTATCTAGATTTTAGAAGTGAGATGAATATAAGTGGTTGATGTTTTTGTAATACACAGTGACCATTGGCATTTGAATTATCAAAGGAAAAAACTAGTCTGCAATATTTTGATAATATATTTTGATCTAGGAATAATTTGAAGGTGATGTAAAAGGAAAAGTTGTAAAAGAATTCAATTAAAATCTTAAAAATTTGATTATAATATTTGAATGTTTGTATAATTGCATAAATCAAGCTCCAAATTTAACTACATTTGACCATGTCTGATAAGTGACCTAAGAAAGATAATTTAGTTGTTCTTGATAGTATTTTGATGTTTTAACATAAAATAACTATTTTATAATTTTTTATCTCCATGTGGACCATCTGTGTGGATTTTATAATTTTGACCAATCCATATTTAGTATGAACAAAGTCTTTAAAGTTGATTGTGTTTATTGAATACACTGGTAGTTTGAGTGACCATCTTGCAGAGGTTATTTGAAGGTGTTTTAAGCATAATTGAAGAATAAAATGAGAATTTATATTTTATATAAGTATCTAAATATTATGAAAAATAATTGGTTGTCATATTTTTCCCCTGATCAGATATGGAGAGTCAAAATAGTATAACTATATTTTGATTATATGTAACCAGTCTGAGTGGTCATTTTGAGAGGGTTGATTTGAGTGTTTAGATCCTATGTTAAAGTGTCTAAGGAAGATGGAGGTGTTTCAAAGGTCCTTAATGTTTTACCCATGAATATAAAAATATGGATATATGAATGATTTGAGTAGTTACCTCAGAAGTTTGAGACTATGCTTTCTATGTATAAAGGCCTAAAGAGCAAGGAGACCTAATTGGTAGGTTTGAGTGTTGATTTAGTGTTATAGGTGGCATGGAACCATATGATATTATGAAAGGGTCTATTATAAATATATTTTATGTTCTTAAATCATTGTTAAATGATGAAGGTGTTCTAATTAGTCTCACATGTAACATATGAGTATGAAGGCCTAATTATTTTAGGTCTCATCAAGACCTAATGGTGATTTGGGGCTAATGAGGTATTGGTCAACCTAAAAAGAGTGTGGTTATCACATATAATGTGTTTATGTACCTATTTTAAGTTTTTTCCAAATATTTAAATCATCTTGGATGACCAAGATGGGTTAAAGGAAGAGAGTGATATAAGTACAAGGTCTAATTAGACTAATTGTGCTAGTTGTGATGTGTGGATTCAATTAAAAAAGAGAAACTTTGAAAGAGAAGGTAAAGGTAAGTCAGGACCATCAGAGTGTGAAAAATATTTTACATGTTTATATAATCAAGTTCATGTATAAGGACACATAAGTTATTGGACCTAATGAGCCTAGAAGAAGAAGTTTGAGCAAGTTAGCCCTAGGGGCAGCTTGAGAGAGATCGAAGGTGAAGAGTGAAGATAAAAGTGATCATCATAAGTTAAATATTAGAAATAGGTGTTTAAGGTGATCTATTTAGGTATCTAAGTGGTTACTTAGCTTTTTATGGGGTTGGTTCATCTTTGTAAGGTAAATCTTGCTAAATGTCTAGTTATTGTGGGTACTCAGCTAGATAAGGGTAGTAGCACTTTGTGGGATTGGTGTATCACTAAGCTAAGGGATGGGTGTTCTTTGATTAGTTGTTACTAGTATAAATGTTGGATATTATTTTATAAGACTATAGTTGATCTTGCAGGTTTAATGGGTTTTATCTTTTAAGAGGGTTTCCCACATATATGATGTGTTCATATGATGTATGCATGTATCTTCTTTCATGTTTATGTTTCTTGATCAAGTTTATGTATGGTGAATGTTTAATAGTTTGGAATTGAATTATTTTATCTTGTATCACTGATTCATCCCCCCGGTGATTTTAGCTCTAATAATTGGTATCATATCAAGACCTTATTTACAATTTTAACCACTTGAAGGTGATCCAAGGTACAATATGGCTAAGTAATTAAATAAAGATACTCAAGCATTGAAGGCTCAAGTAGAGGTTACTTATACATATTTAAAATCAAGTGAGTAAAAGTGTAATTAGTTCAAGGCATTTTTTGAGAATTATAGAGGTAATTTGAGGGATTATGATGAGAATAAGATCATGGCCTCCAGTTATGAGACTAGTAAGGATGAGTGCTTCAAGATCAATAAGCAATTAGAATCCTTGAAGTCAAGATCAAGATTAAAATATGATAAAGAGAAGATCAATGTTATTGAGGATTAATTAAGGGTTACAAAGACAAATTTGAGTTTAAAAGAGTAAAAATTTAGACATCTCAAGACTCAGTTAGAAGAGATAAATGCCAAGTTGAGTTTAAAGCAAGGTGAGCATGATGAGTTAAAGTCCAATATTGATTCTATAAATATTATTGAAAATAAAGCATTTATATTGAAGGATTACATGACAAAAGATGATAACAGGGATAAAGAGACCATCCAAGATCTCAAAATTTAGTTAGAGGGTGTAAGTTCAAGTATGAGAGCTAAAGAGGATGAGAGCATTCAATTGAAAACCAAGTTAGATTCATTGAAGGATGAACATGAGAAATTTATTGTCAAGGTAAACAAGGTTAAGAAATAGAAATAAATTTTAGCTCAAGATAAGAAAGATGCAAAAACCTTGTGCAACATGAGAAGACCTATCAGACAACCAAACACTATGAGGTATGAAAGTTCATTTCATGGCCACTACTTTCATGTAAGATTTTTTGTCATAAGGCAAGAAAATATAGAAGGAAGAGCAGTTGGTTAGTTATAGGTATGGATAATGTAGTCAACTATAATTGTCATGACATGGGACATATTACTAGATTCTACCCTAGAATGCATGGGAAAAGACTAATCTAGGTATGGATACCTAAGACAATCAAGCTTGATAATAATGAACCTAAGAGACAAAATGTTATTTTTTTCAGTTGTTATCAAGTTGGTCATATTTCAAGATATTGTGTCAGAAAGCCATCATGTCATAATAAAGTGAATGGACATCTTATAATGATTAAAAAAGGTCAATCCTTAGTATAGAAACCTATGGAAGTGAAAACCAAGATAACTAATTTAGTTGAGTTAAAAGATCAAGGTAGACTACCTACTAAAGCAAAATAGGAATTAGATATGAAGAAGGTTCAGGAATTCCAAGAGAATGTGTCATCTATCTAGATATAAAAGGATAATCAAAAGCTAGTTTAAGTTAAGCTCAAGTCGAAGACCAAGGTGCTAGTTAAGACTAGTTCTTAGATGTGTATGGATACAAGTGAACATCATACTATTGTTAAGCATGTTTTATGCAAAGAACATCATTTGTCAATGCATGGTGATGAGGTTATTTATTTATTTTAAGATATATGTCATTAATATTTATTGTCTCCATATATATTCAATTGATTCTTATAAGAAAAGGAGAATATTGTAGTTGATGAGCATGATGCTTTTCTTATGCCTAATAAGAAGAAGAACTATCAATTTCAAATGACCAAGGAGGACAAGGAATATGAATAATTATGGGTAGCTCCTCATTTCACATTTTTATAAGACATTATGGGTCAGGGTGTCTCTATCTAGGCTTTAAAAAGATGCTTGACAATCAAGAAGGATGGTGGATGCTAGTTGAACTTTGGCTTATGTTTCAGGACAAGAAAGATCTTTTGAAAATGTGCCTCGCTAAGGGGGAGCAATGAGTTTTATGAATTTTCTCTAAAGTGTTGTGATGGAATGATTTAGAAGATATATTCATGAATAGTGATCATAAGGTCAAAGTTTTGGTCAAATATTTAAAGGATGGTCTAGTTGTTTAAAGTGGTAAAGAATGAAGCTATGTGTGTAAGATATATAGGAAGAAAATGAATATATTTAGGTGTTTAATCAAGGATGGTGAGTTTTCAAAATATTTTATTGCATATAAAGGTATGTTGATCCTATTATAATATGTTCAATGTGTGTTCAGGGTTTTTGGTCCTGAAGATAAGAACTTGTCAATTTCTATTCTTTAAATTGATTGATCATGTGTTGAAAGACTATAGACAAGGTTGATATGGAGTATGAGTAGAATGTGTTGTCACATTTTTTAGATTGTCTTAGAGTTATAGAAATCGTAGGTTAAGTGTTCCATGGCGGTCATAGTGTTCTAAAGATAAGATGTTTCCATAAGAGTTTTAACTAAAGTGTGGATAGTTTTGAAGAATTCTTGGCATACCTAGCTCATTAAGAAGACATGTTGAATATGTCATGATCCAAGAGAAGCATAGAGCTAGCGGAGCTAACTCATATAGTTTGAAAGGCTTGAAGAGTTGTGCATGATGTGAGGGTAAGCATATGTGAAATGTTTCAGTCATGGTGGAGAGATGAATAATTCTTCTATAGTTATGAATTCAAGGAGATTGATATGATGACTTAATAAAACCAAGTCATTTTTTGACAAGGTACTTAATATTCATGCATGAGAAAATGGAGCTTGTGAATTATGTAGGTAGAAAGGTCCAAAGATCAGAGAAGCCCAAGTTTAGATTCATATATGTCAAAGAAGATATGACATGATATGGAGCATGATTTTAGGGGGAGATTAATAATCTATATGATTAGTTTTTCAAGGTCCTTAGGATAAAATATGATCCGCCTTTGTCATTATGTCAAAGGGGGATAATGTACTTGAAGAGAGAGATAGAGTCTAAGCATAAGCTTTGTATTGGTGTTTGACATCAATGATAAAGGGTTTGATTATTGTATTTGTTAATAATGCCTCCAAGGTGACTAAGGATGTTGATGAGGTGTCATATTTTCTATAATTATAATGATAAAGTGTGCTTCAATATGCTTTAATGTGATTCAATGTTCTAGCATAGTTTTTAGTGTTTGACTTGGATAGATAATTGATGGATGATAATGATGGTATGGACATGTTGCATAAACCCTATGGGATGTTATGAGTGCTTATAATGATTATGGAAGTGAATGAAATTAATCAAAATAGTAACATGAATGTCTAAGCTCAAGTAGTCATTTTGATAGATAAGACTAAGTAAATAGTTTGATGATGTCATATTTCACATGTGTGAAGGTTTTACGGTCATTTTAATACATGGATGGATTCCCCTATGAGATCTAATCATGTGGTTTAAATTTTAAATATAGACATTGAGCATATCAAAATTTATTAAGGTGTAAAGTTGGATTCTCAAGTAGAGTTCACTAAGTTCCCATACCTAGCCAAATTTTAATTATCAAAGATCTATGGTGATTGTTTAATCAGATCATAGATCTAACAATGAGCATTTAATATAACTAGTCAATTATCTACTAGATCATGTGATAATATCATTAGTGATCCAAAAATTTATGTTTATTCAATATGTCAAAGGATGTTCAGAAAGCACATGAGGCTGCCAAGTGGTAGAAGTTCATTGGAGTCAAATAGTCAATGCGCTCAGAAGACATGCGAGGGTGCCGAGTGGATTATTAATGAAAGTGCATATAAATAATAAATGTTGAGTGTTAAATACTTAAATATAAGATTTTTTTGAGGATATAGATGGAGCAAATTTGATCTATATTCTAGGAGAAGTGAGATGAAGACATGTGGCTGATGTTTTTGCAATACACAATGACTATTGGCATTTGAATTAGCAAAGGGAAAAATCAATCTATAGTATTTGGTTAATATATTTTTATCTAAGACAAATTTAAAGATGATGTAAAAGGAAAATTTATAAATTGATTCAATTTTCATCCATAAAAATTTATTAGAATATTTTAATGTTCGTATAAATACAAATATTGAGATCCAAAGTTGACTGTGTTTGACCATGTTCTACAAGTGACCCAAGAAGGAAAATTGAGTTATTCTTTATAGTATTTTGATGATTCAAGTTGAAATAACTATTGGATAGTATTTTATACTCCATGAGGACCATTTTTTTGTATTTTTTAATTTTTAACAATCCATATTTTGTATGACCAAAGGCTTTTAAGTTCACTATGTTTATTAAATACACTGGTAATCATAGTGACCATCTTGTAGAGTTAAGTTGAAGGTGTTTTGAGAAAAATTAAAGAATAAAATGAGCATGTATATGTTCTATAATTATCTAAGTTGTATGATAAATCATTGGTTGTCATAGTTTTCCCTTGATTAGATATGGAGAATTAAAATAGTATAACTATATTTTAATTATATATGACCAGTCTGAGTGATCATTCTAAAATAGTTGATTTGAGTACTTAGAGCTTATGTTGAAGTGTACAGTGCACATGGAGGTTTTTTATAAGTCCTCAAAGGTTCACCCATGTGATCTAATAATATTTATATCTAAAATATTTGAGTAGTCTCTTCAGATGTTTAAGACTGTGTTTTCTATGTATGAAGGCCTAAAGAGCAAGGAGACCTAATTAGTAGGTTTGAGTGTTGAGTTAGTGTTCCATTTGGCATGGACCCATATAAGAGTAAGAAAGGGGATATTTGAAATAGTTTCTATGTGCTTGAAACATTGGTAATTG
The DNA here is from genome assembly GCA_037957365.1 of Torreya grandis. Classification (NCBI taxonomy): domain Eukaryota; kingdom Viridiplantae; phylum Streptophyta; class Pinopsida; order Cupressales; family Taxaceae; genus Torreya; species Torreya grandis. Next base: position 5,123,662 of record JARHVA010000205.1, on the reverse strand, counting down.
ATTAAGGTGGTCCATGTAGTCTCACATATAACATGTGAGTATAAAGACCTAATTATTTTAGGTCTCATCAAGACCTAATGGTGGTTGTAGACACCAAAAATACACACACCATGATTTTTAATGTCAAAACATGCTTGGACCACCTTAAGACCCCATTGGGACCAATTTGACCCTTTAACTAAACCTAACCCATGGTTAGTTTTCTCAACTAACCTAACCTACCATTTTAACTACTTTTTCTTTCACACTCAATTGTTGATGGTCAGGATGACTACCAATGATCACCTTGACCATTGACGGTCAGGGTGAACCTCCTTAACCACCAGCATGCAAAACCATTTTCCTTACTTTTATAAATATAAATAGTTTAAATATGTGTGTGAGCCATTACATGCACAAGTTATAATTAGAAGACCTAGTTAACATCTTGTTGTAACTCTTTTGCCTTGCTTATAAGAAGAGAGGATTAGGGAGGTGAAGTCATCTACAATTGTTATCAAGGGCTTGTGCATCTAGAGCTCCTTTGTTTTATATATCAATCATCATCAACAATCTAGTAATCTCACCATCATGTTAGAGAGCCAATTTTCCATTGCCACTCTACCAAAGTGTCAAGTATCATTACTATACCAAAATCACATCAAACTCCACAAATGATTTAACCACCTCAAGCACCCACCTGATTATATTTTTACAAGATAAGTATTTTTTTCCAATATTCAACTACTTTATTTGATTTTTTCACTTGACCTAACACTAATCCATCTCTTGGAATCTAACTTTGGGAACCCATCAATTTGACCATTTACTAACCCAAACCTACACATAGTAACTATCGATGGTTGTCTCAACCATTGATGATATGTCCAACCACTGATGATCACCCTAACTACTGACGGTCACTTTAATCATCAATGATCATCCTAAGAACTGATTGTCACTATACCTACCCTCAACCTAATCTAATTTTCTATGTCCTTGCCTATTCACACAGTCCTATCTAATTTTTTGAAATAGACCCAAGCCATTTAGCACTAGTACTAGCTTTCTTACTACTATATTAGTAATTTCTAGTCTATTTATTTAGTAAGAATTTCTTGTGTTCAATTTTAGTACCTTTTATTATTATTGATGCAAGTAATTTATATTTATATTTATAAACATAGTTTTTTAAAATGTGTGGATTGATATACCCTAAGGAAGCTCTTGCTAATGCTAGGCAATCTACTCATCTATCTATCTAACCAACCATTGGTTTTAGTATTGTCTTATTTGCAGGTCATCATCCCAAGAAAAAGAGGATTTCTTCACAATAATATAATTAAATTCATACACAATCAAATAGGTTTTTCAACCATACCAATATTTATTTTATTCTACTTATTCTTTTTTTGAAATATAAGATGAAAGTCACTGAAACATTCTGGGATGCCTAGTGGGACCTTGAGTCTTTACTTTAGGTTTCTTTTCTTTCCATTTATATGATCTTCTCTCTATTTATGCTAATTAATGAAACTAAATTTATTTTAGGTTTAAAATAAAATTCATACATTTATTTCTTGTGAGTTTAGATCACTTTGAATTAAAAACAGGAGAATTTTATCATAGCATCACTTTTATTGCACAGACTACACCAAACCACCTTCATAAATTAAACATCAAACAAACTTGAGACAAGGACCAACTATGATTTCATCACCTATCATTCACCTTACCCTTTCCCAATGATCCTACTTGGAGGTCATTACCAAGGGGAGAACCAACTTAGCTCTCTGGTTGAGTATAAACTCTAGAAATAAGTATATACTAGTTATGCACCTGACACCCTTATAATTTTGATGTGTGAAGTGAGAGAGTAGGCCCCAATACCAATACATGTATTTATTATTAATATAGATCTTTTTTAGCACCTAAATAACAAAAAACCAACCATAAATCACTTTTATAATACCTGATTTACAAGCCAACTTCTATCACACATTCTCATAAATTAAGGCATAAGCCAAAATCAAGATTAAAATTAACCATAGGATTTTAACGTACTCTAGTGTGTGGTGGGTTTTTATTGATCACTTTATTTATTTCTCTTTATTTGAGTTGTAATATTATTTATTTTTTCCTCTCATCCTACTTGTGTGGTTCTTACTCATCAACAATGAAGAGACTTAGCAAGTCAGGACCAATCTATAGATTATCTAGTCTCCTCTACCTCTTCATCTATAGAGTATATCTCAGATATTTATATTTCTCCTCATCATTATAATTCTTTTAGTGTGCCTCATATATTTTCCCAAGGTAACCCAAACTTTTTTGCTTTTTTGGATAATAACCAAGTATCCTTACAACATTATCATAGTGTTGACACTTAGATTTACGCTCCTAAGGAGATGCCTAATTCTCCTCATCCAAGTGGAACCATGGAGACATTTCTCTTTCTATGGGTAGCAATGTTGAGAATTGAATCTCTAGATGAGGGGTTAGATCCCCTTGATGCACTCTTTAAAACTCTTCTATACTTATCAATTATAGATGAAAAGGGATTAGAAAAAGAAACTATTTAAACTAAATAGGGTGATGCACGAACATATATTATCCTCTTGCTTGAATAAATATACACTACTTAAAGACAAACAAGGATGTTTCACACAAAATCACAACATAAAATACATTATCACATCATTATTTCATGAGTTAGATTCAATAAGATACTTGACACTTAGGATAGTGATGAATGATTCCAAAAAAATAATACAACATATACCACTTATAAGACACTCATACACTTAAGTAAATAATACTAACAAATACCTACAACATCCCTTTTGCATATAGGTAAGTGACCATATATTCATATGATAGAAAAGTAACTCTTTCACTATACATTATCAACAAGATTCAAACCTATACTCAATAGTATAATATTTGAATGTAAAATAGCTTGTATATTTCTTCAAGAGTCTTTCAAATACAAATTTGGCTAGAGTTTCCCCATCAACCAATGGAGGCTACCCAAAAGAGCCAAGAGCATGCATATTTATAGCTTTGAGAGTAAGAGTAAGCAAAGGAAGTCCAAAGGTCACTTGGACATGTGTAACCTTCAAATAATTAGTTAAATTTTCATGTGGAAGAGATGTGGGGTAAGCTATTCCATGTCATATAGGTATATTTGTCCAAAATAGGTTATAAGAATGGTGAAAAGTGGCACAAAACTTGCAATTCTAGCATATGAAACTATATTCATGATTTACCTTCCAAAACTTCCTTATCTTTGCATATGGTAAAGTATGATGGTTGGTATAAGCAAGAAGGGTTATAAAAAAGTCCCCAAATTCAAATTATTTATCCCTAACCATCCCTATTCTTGTGGACATGAAAAATAATCCTTGGTAGTTTCAAAATGGCTCTTGTCCATGAACCTTATGCACTTGGAATTTAAAAACTCCTAATTTTCCAAAATAATCCATGCACAAGAGGGAATTACACTTTTCAAAGGTTCTCCTATCATTATTTTTAATTAAAAAAACCTTTAAAAGGCCTTCCTAGTTGCTTTTCACCACTTACCCTAAGTTTTCACAAGCTAGTTCACTAGATTGGCTCAAAGTGAGAGCCTAGTTGGGGTACTTAGGGACTAATTCATGACATGAAATTAATTTTGGAAGTTATATCAAGATAAATATTCATCCCAAACTTTGTTTCATCTCCTAATTTCAAGTGTCTTGCACACCACTCAAAAAGGTCAAAATGAGCCCTATCTTATCCTATTTTGTACACATATGTACAAATGAATCACATGTGTATAATATCTAGAGAATAATCTACATCATCTAGGTGGTTTCATGGTCATTTCTCTTTCATCTAGATATCTCATTTACTTCATTTCTCTAATCAGGTCTTTATAAGGGTTTTGAGTGGTCTGGACTCTTAACTTTTGTTCATAAAGGTAAAACATTTAAACTCCTTCTAAATGCCATTAAGGGATATTCAAGGAATTTCACTAACTTATCTAAATGACTTAGGGTCCCATGCAAACATTCATGAAAGATATGAGTGATAATAATTGACCTTCGAATTGCTTTCATGCTTCCTATGAGGGTTTTAGTATGTCTATGGTTAGAGGTGGTTTCTTGTGGATTTTCCTTGTCAACAAAAATATTCTTAACCTTTGTATCTAGCCTATAAACATATTTCAATCCTTAACATAACTCACCAGGAGCCTAAAATGGAGATGACCCCTATTTTAGGATAAGACCTATGCCTTGACACTAGGTTTGTTTACACTTCAAATGCATTCCTATAGCATGAGAACGTCATATTTACCCACTATGAATCATACAAAACATTAAATTTCTTGGAGAAAGTTATAACTTGAAGTGACATCTCATTTGGGGTTGGGTTTTCATGTTTTCCTACTAGGTCTACTTGTGGACCTTCTTGTCTAGACCATATACATGGTATTCCAACATTATAGTTTGTTTTATAATCTCCCTCTATGTTCCCCATAGATATTAAAACCTCAAAAATTTATTATACTTCCGTTTGGTTCACTATCCTACACTTTTCCCAAAAACTATCATTCTTGTGCATGCAAGGAGTGACCTACCTTTGAGATAAAATAGAGTGTATTAGGACCATTTTTTAGGCAAAGTGAATATTTTATGAGATCCATAAGGTCCTAATTACCAACTTTACCAAATTTTTTAGTCATATTCCATTTCTAAGTTGTCCAACCATCTCAATCTTGTCAAAAAGGGGGCAAAAACCTTGCTTTATGCTTATTTTTGCTCAAATATCCATATAGCTGCTACCTCCACAGAATTTAAATTCTCATAGTTATATCAAAAATGGTTATAATCCTCATTTAAATCTCATGAATATTTTTTAACTATCTTATACCCCTCTTGTTAGTGAAAACACATGTTTCCCTTTTGAACCAAGGGTCTTCTAGCCTGCCTGTATAGACTAAGACATACCTTGTATAATTGAAAATGTCTTTAGGAATGTGGTGAGTGTTATAGGAATGAAAAATAATTCATTTATTTATAGTAATTCATGTTATATTTTTTTTAATCTTATTTTCCTTCCTAGGAAGTCAAACTCTTATCTTGTTCTTCTCTAACTAGGACCTTGCTTGTAGGTTTCCAAGGTGAACAAGGTGTCTTCTATAAATGTACTTATTTTGGGGTGATATCAATTTTTAAAGAGACTTTCCTAATTTTTTTACCCTCATTTTATTCCAATTTTAGATCATCACCTCCTTCCTTGCTCCATACTTAGCATTTCTATCCTTCACCTTCCTTCTTGTCACTCCTTGTAAGACTGAGACAACCTTAATGATCACATTAGGCTTGGTTAAAGATCATGGGATTGAAGTTTATAAATGTAATTTGATACAATATATAGACTTAAACCTTCACTCATCATGCCATAAATCCTTAAGATCCTTATACTCTCCCATGATTTGATTGTGTCACCACTTTCTTGCAAGATTGCAAGTGCATATTTTGCCCTTGTTGTAGGTTTTAAAGGTAGGTTTCTAACCTCAAAGATATATATAATACTTTAGTTTTCTTTATATTATCATATTATATCATTTAAATCACTTTAGTTCTCTTATTTATTTCAAAAACCCCTTCCACTCTTGACTGAGTTCACACCCTCAATACCTCTAGCTATAGGTACATAATCCTAGGCTTGTAGGTTGGATTTAGGATCATTTAGATCATATTAAGGGTGTATAGGGATTATTTATATTTAATTTATCCTTATAACACTCATAATATGACTTATTTACTTCTTAGGAACCCTCAACACCATCTCCTTGCTCTTTCTTCAAATATTGCCTTCACTGTATACTTTGCCCTTATTACGGACAGGGGACAAGCCCAAAAGGTCATTTCATGCAATAGGATTCTTACTCATGACCTAATTTATTAAGACTCATTATTAATTTATTTTGATTTATTTCCTTTTTACATATTAGGTCTAATACTTTCCAAAGGCATTGTAGGGTGTCAACCTCCTAAATCTTGTAGACAACACTATCTACTTTCAGTGGGTTTCTTGACAACTTGGAGGAGTTCACAATCCACCTTCCACTTACCCTTTGGCTCCTAAATTTGGCATATTTATATTAGGTAAATAGGGATACAAGGAAAAAACAACACAATTGATGAAAAATTCCTCCATCAAGGCAAAGATTAATAAATAAATAGTCCAGAACCTCTATTTTCCACATTTGGTGACTAAGAGCCCAAAATAGAGATAACCTTCCCTAAAGTAAAACGTGATCATATACCATCCTATATCATCATGACATGAAAATAATGAATATTTTGGGATGTTAAAGCTCAAAACTCATCCCACCATGTACTTCAAGCTCTCTCACCTCCGTACAACTTCTTGAACCAAGCATAAACTTGACTGAAAGTGATAACAAGGTAAAGATGGATAATTTAGCTTTGAAAGGGTGCTAGTTGGACTTCCCAAAAGATTATTACATGAAATAGATATTTATACATGAACCTAAATCACATTATCACCACCATGAATCTCCTCTAGACATTGGAAAAACATAGGTCTTGCACCCAACTTTGCAATCTTCAAAAAATAAACACCATTTGAGATCTCCTTAAAAAAAAATAAGTGAAGTTTTAGATGTTGAAAATATCATGGATAGAGATTTAATCCATCCCAAAAACACCTCATCAAGATCACATATCTCTAAGAACTTCTAAAAACTAGAAATAGATGTATAAATATACCCCTTTTAGATGTAATTTTGTAAAAGGTTAATTGAATTTTTAATTATTTTTTATAAAGGATGTGGCACAAAAACACAAAATGTTATTATTAAAATTAAGTTTATTTAGACTAAAATCCACTTATATAATCACTCATCCCAACTCTACCTGTACCTTCTATACCAAGTGCTTGAAGTTGACCTTCCTTTGTATGCCAAGAGAAAAAGGAAGAAAAAGGAGTTTCAAATGCATCTTCAGGAATTATCATTGAATTTAAAACGTTTAAGTGTGTGTAGAGAGGTGAATAGACACCCCACCCAATTTTTAAGCTAAATATTATATCATAGGGACCATACAAGTGCCCAAGAAGGCCTAAAAATAAAGATAAAATCCCCTTTTCTGAATATAACTGATTCTTGAACTATCAAAAACTTGAATATAACATCCTATGACATCTCCCATGTTTTACATAGCTTGGTTACAATTGTATCACTTTATCCATCCATACAAGTCCTCTTTCTTAGCTCAAAAGTGGGCCCACAAGGCATTTTTTGCACATAAAATATGGTACATGCAATTTGATTACTTAGAATTATCCTAAATCACATTAAAAACCATATTAGTAATATAAAACATATTTTATGCCTTTAAACATGTTTGACTAGGGTTTACTTTCATTGACTTGACTAGTACAAAGGGCTATACTTTGTACTAAGGCTACGTTAGGGATAAGTGAACATCTAGATCAAAATAAAACCTCTCTAAGACATGGATAAACTTATACAAATTTTATAAATGTATGGGTAGACTGAAATTTGACCAAAGGTCAAATTTGGTCAACACTTTTGGCAACTCTTAGGGGAAACATGTTTGTCTATGTTAGAAACTAGTAGCTTTATCCAACCAAGGGCCAATGGAGTCAATGGATTCTCGAATATGACTAAAAAGGACATGCCAAAACATAACATAAATCAAAAACACCACACCAACAATAACAATACCAAAAAAAGACAACATAAATAAGACAAGGATAAACTCACACTTGTGCACAAACACTTAAAGAACACAAGGAAAGCAAAAAGCCTATGTACAAGGGAAAATGAGAACCTTAGTAATAATGCTTGATGTGTATCCCATTAACTGGGATATGAAGCTCCTCTCCATCCAAATTTGAAATTTGTAAAGCATTATGTGACTTGCATTCAGTGATCACATATGGGCCACTCCATAGATCATTAAACTTTGTGTATCTTCCAAGTTTGGCCCTATCTACATCCCATTTTAGGAGAATGTCTCCTTCCTTAAGACTTATTGCCATGTAATTCTTGTCAAAATAATTCTTTATTTGTATAGTTTGCATAGCTTGATCTCTTGTCTCCTCAAGCTCCATTAACTCACACAACTTGACTTCTATGCTCTCATTCTCCATCAATTATAGCTTTTAGGTGAGATCTAAAGCTAGTAACTCAAGTGAGATAAGAAGCCTAGCCTCCCTACCATATACAAGTGTGTACGGTGAGTTCCCAATTACTCTCTTTAGGGTGATCCTATCAGCCCAAAGGGTTGTATTTAACTTAGAATTCCAAGTCCTTTTATTCTCCTCTATTTTCCTCTTTATATTCCTGATTAGAATCTTGTTTGTTGACTCAACTAGTCCATTTCCTTTAGGATAATAGTTGGAGGAGGTGCTAAGATAGATGTCATGCTTCAAAGCCCACTCACTTGTCCTTCCTCCTAGAAAGGCTAATGCATTATCTAAGATGATTATTTAGGGAACTCCAAACTTGGTTACTATACTCTCATAGAAGTCTAGGACTAAGTTTTCATTTTCCTCTTTGAGAGTTATAGCCTCTACCCATACTCTAAAGTAATTAGTCATAGTCAACACCCATTTGTGGCTAGTACTAAAAGGTGGATTGATTAGGCCTATGAAATCTAAACCCCATTGCATAAAGGGATATTCAACCTGGATTGGGTGAAGAGGTAAGGTAGCTAGATTTTGTTTGCCATCAAAAATAACACACTTTTGGAATTTTCTTACCCAAACAAGGGTGTCCTTAAACAAGATAGGCCAAAATTAACCATCCCTCATAATCCTAGCTACTATAGTTCTTGGAGCAAAATGACCACCAGTTGGTCCATCATGGAACTCATGAAATATTTTGTCAATTTAATCCAAATAAATACACATCAATAACACACCTAAAAAGTCCTTCCTAAATAACACTCCAACAAGTACATAAGGAATTGATTTCAGCCTAAAGTACCTTCTTCTAGCTCTATCAAGACCTTATAGACACTCACTGGTTTGAAAGAAATGAATCATATCTTGTTTCCAACTCCTCATGGTTGAAGGTATAGCTACTATAGGGTCATCATGGAGTGCCAAATAAACCACTCTTTTCTCTTTCAAGTCTGAAAAAAGATGTTCACATAGCACTTTTCCCTTCACTAACTTGGTTGTCTTGATCTCCACATCATACTCCATCACCTTGGTGATCCAATCTACCCTTTTCTCATTAAAATATATGCTCAATAGAAATTCCTTCACATTAGGATGAGGTATAAGTATTTTAATCCTACTATTTGATAGCATGTGTCTTAATTTATTTAGGATCCTAACAACTGAAAGCACTTTTTTCTCAACATAAGTGTACCTTACATCATTACCCTTCAAACTGTGGCTAAAAAATGCAATAGGTTATTCCAAATTCTCATAATTTGTTTAATTGAGCATGTTATATATTAACTATTCATTCCTAAAAGTATATAATGTGAAATATTTGGAAAATTTTGGTCTTGCAAGAGCTGGAGCTTGGGCAATGGCTTATTTGATCTCTTCAAAACTTTCCTTTTTCCTTCTTGTCCAAGTGAACATCTCATCTTTCCTTAACATGGATGTTATAGGCTTGACCAAGTTATAAAATTTAGTAATTAATATCATTATGAAATAAATCTTACTAAAGAAACTTTTCAAACCTTTCTTATGCTTAGGCAAAGACAATGCCAAGATAGCATTCACTCTCTCATGACCAATGGACAAGCCTTTCTTGGAAAAAATATATCCAAGTATTTTACCTTCATGGATAGTAAACATTAACTTATTTGAGTTTATAGATATCCTATACTCTCTAAACATCTCAAATATTTGATTTATGTGCTTCAAATGATCATTTTTATCCTTGGATAAAATTGTCACATCATCAAGATAAACCAATATAATGGCATTGATTAGTCCTTGGAAAGCCATATCCATTACACATTGGAAATTAGATCCAATATTTGACAATCCAAATGGAATATTCCTATAGGCATATGTGCCCCATTTTGTGGTGAATTTTATCTTTTATTGGTTACTTTCCTTCCCCAAAATCTGATTGTACCCGAAATAACAATCTAGGAGAGAAAACCTCTCACCTGCCACAACTTATAGAATTTGCTCCATATAAGGGATGGGATAATGATCTCTCAAATATATCATATTCAAGTCTCTAAATTTCATTAATAACCTTATCTCCCCATTATTATTTCTAATAGGGACTAAGTTGGCCAACCAAGAAGAATGCTTGATACGAAATTTGATTCTAGATTCAATCAACTTAGTGAGCTCTTTCTTCATGAGTGGTTCAATCTTGGGATTTATTGGACTTTATATTTGATTTATGGGTTTGTAATTTTAATCTATCTCTATGGTGTGTTGATCCAATCTTGGATCAAAACCCTTCAAGTCACTATACTCCCATGCAAAAATATCACTAAACTTCTTATATAGTTTAATGAAATCATGCTGCTCTTGACTAGTGCATACCTTTCCAAGTGTAAGTAGCTTGTCCTTAAATATATCTACATTTTCATAGTTATCTTGTTTGGTATACATGCTTACTTTATCTTTCTTCTCCTGGTCATCATCATTGAATATGCTTTCAAGAGTCACTAGGCCTTTGGGAGGCTTGTTAAACTTTAATTGGACAATCTACCCTCCATATTATTGTTGAAACATGGACTTATTTTTTGTAGATAACTCAGCCTCCTCTTGTATAAAAAGGGATATTTGCTGGTCACTCTCAAATACCTTCCAATTGGTGACATTATCCAGTATGGAAGGCCTAATAATCACCTTTAGATGAGGTTGATTCTTGTCTTCTTATGCCTTTTAAAACATCAAATTGAGCACCAATAGATGCCAACCTATCAACATGATTATTGTCTTCACTTGGAATAAATGTGATGGTTAAATCCATTAATTCCTATAAAATATCCCAAACTCTATGATTTTAAGACTTGAGCAAGGAGATATTGGTCAAATTCTACCTTCTAACTTGATTCATAACAAGCTCACTATCTCCATATACATAAAGATCTCTAATCCCTCTTTTCCCAGCCCATTAAAGGTCATGAATAAGGGATTCATATTATATTAAATTAAAAATTCATGATAATTGTAATATAAAGGTTTATAAGTACCTTTATTTTGAAGGAAAAACCAACATTGCTCAACCACCTACCCTAATCTTGCTTCTAGACCCATCAAAGAAGAGCTACCATAACCATTCACATCTTCACTTAGATTCACTAGATTGGGTATGAAGGAATATTTATCATGCATATAGTACACCCCAATACCATATTATTCAATAAAATTATAGGTATTGTGCTCATAATTTTCATTTCCCCATTCATCTAGGAATAAATCAGAAACTCCCTCAAGGGAAGACGATGGAGATTGGTCAATGTGAAGCTCCTCTTTATCAATGATGGCATAGTTAACATTTACCATCTTAGGTGATTATGGTTCCAAGTGATCTTTGTGGATATGTTTATAGGTGGATATGTTTAGATTCAATATTCACCTTAGTACCATACTTTATCCTAAACACTATGTAAGACTAATTAGTTGCCAAGTACCCACCTATTTTAACTATAAAATCTCTTAACAAGTAAAGGGCAAAGTATGGAGGTAAATATACCACCACCAAATCATGAGTAATATGTAAATTAGGAAAATAATGAAGTATCAAATTCACATTTTTTATTATCCCCAAATTCTTGGTTGGTGCTCCATCCAATTGTAAGATTCCCTTAGTCATTGGCTCATACTTTAGGCCTAGTTTATCTGCTATACATTTGGGCATAAATGAATTACTAAACCCACTATCTATGATGAAATTATGAACCAATAAATCACAAATTATTAGAGATAGATAAAAAGGTGGAGTATTCTCTTTCTTCTTTACTTGGCCATTAATTGATTGGGTCTCATTCACGAAGACCACATTGTCATGTCTAGATGCGCTACCTTGCTTACCCAATTCATGTAGTTCCTTTTGAATTATATATTTATACCATAGCATTGTCAAATAATCCCATAATTATATATTCATATTTATATTTTACATATGGTCCACCAAATTGATGGAAGGATTATTTACCTTAGGGGTCTGCTTATGAAAATTGGCACCTTATGATGTAGCTTGTGGAGGTAAAGTTGTAGGATCTAGCCTAAAGTTTGGAGCCCTCTAATTTTATTTAAATTTAGGAGTTGTATTAGACCAAATTACCATAGGATCTGATTTATGGGTCAAAACATATCCTTGATTGGTTCCTCGAGCTTCATCAACAGCCCTCCTATTTGGTCTAGTGTTGGAAGCCACACTAACATTGATGTTGCTTGGATTTGCCAAATGATTTATGGCAAAAAAATATCCCTATAAATGATTAATTAGAGTTTAATTATATTTTATTTTACCATTTTAAAACCCATATTTCATTTTCATTTCAAATTTTAGAACTTGCAACACTTGATCTCCTTACATTCCCATAGCTTAATTATGCATTTCATTTGCATAAGCAGCCTATTCTTGGTCTTGTTCAAAAGAAGCATAGCATGGTTGTTCTTTAACTATATTATTTTAAGTGGGAAAAATGGCCTTGAAAGATGAGGGAACATTGGGATTATATCTTTTATAGGGCCTATCTTGGGTATTTTGACCTCACCCATGGGCATTCCCTTGAAAAGGATGTTTAATGGCTTATCCAAACTGATTTTAGGACTGATATGGCCTATAAATTTGGGCTTGTTTCCTTTTGAGTGAAACAAACTCATTAGTGACAATTTTAACCTCATGTATCTCATTGGAAGGAAGCATGGAGAAATTTTCACTAATAGGCAAAGGGGCTAAGGTAGGAGGAACAACTTGGCTTAGAGGCTGCAAATGAAGGAATACTGGCATTGGACGCCTAAGAGCAACCTTGCCTAATTAAACCAGATAATTTTCTACATTTATGTATATCTCATAGGCATTATGGAGTTTATTATCACCCATATATTGAATCATCGTGGCCACATCATTGTTTAATGGCTTTAGGTAATACAAAAATGCATAGTTTAGGGTAGGTCTCACAAGGGGTGGGATCCTATCCCATGTTTTTTGGAACCTATTCTTAAAATATTGACTAAATTCAATAGGTTCCATATCAATTTTTGTTAATTCCTCAGCTATAGATAGGTAGTCACTCTTCTCTTCAAACCTTTTAGTCAATAGGTGTCCTAATTCATCCCATGAGCCAATAGAGTTTTCAAGTAAGGTACCATACCAATCCAAGACTTTACCTTTAAAGGACAAATATAAAAACTTAATAGCCATATTATATTAGGTAATATTTTGGATGTTAAAAAAGTTATATATATTTCTAATATGCTCAATGGTAGTAATAGGACCCTCCCCACTAAAGGATGGAACACTCTTGAGGGTTGCTCCTACAATTTGATCATATTGAGCAAGATTCAAAGGAGATGATCTGGTGAAAGGCATAAAGGGTTACCTCTTAGAAATATTATAATTATCACTATATATGTTATGAATGGAATTTAATACAAACTTAGAATCTTTAAACACAAAATTTCTTTTATAAGGATGAGTGCTTACAAACCTAAACCTTTTGGTGGAATATGGAGGTAGTTGCACAAAATCAAAAGGTACACATTTATAAATATACCTAGTGGTTACCTTTGGCTTGAAAAATGGGAATAATCATCAACCAAAGACTTTAAATATTCATTAGAGTCACCAGGTACTGAATGTAGATGCTTCTTTTATCTTTAACTATGTCAAGACTAGGACCAATCTTGAATAATCTTTTAGGACTTAGAAGCCCCCCTAGGTGTACCAAAAACTATTGACACTTAGATTTACACACATAAGGATATTTATAATTCTCCTAATCTAATTCAAACCATGGAGACATTTCTCTTGCTATGGGTGATAATGTTGAGAAATGAATCTCTAGATGAAAGGCTAGCTCCCCTTAATACACTCTTTGAAACTCTTCTATACTTATCATTGTAGATGAAAAGGGATTATAAAAAGAAATTATTTAAACAAAATATGGTGATATACCAATAAATATTATCCTCTTTCTTGACTAAAAATCCACTACTTAAAGATAAACAAGGATGTTTCACACAAACACACAACATAAAACGCATTATCACATCACTATTTCATGAGTTAGATTCAAGAAGGTACTTGATACTTAGAAGGGTGATTAATTATTACACAAAAATAATACAACATTTACCAATTTTAAGACACTCATACACTTAGTAAATAATAATAACAAATACTTGCAACAACATCCCTTTTACACACTGGTAAGTGACCATAGATTGACATGCTAGAAAAGTAACTCTTTCACTAGACATTATCAACAAGATTCAATCCTATACTCAATATTACAATATGTGAATGGAAAATCACTTGTATTTTTATTTAATATTCTTTAAAATACAAATTTGGCTAGATTTTTGCCATCAAACAATGGAGGTTACCCAAAAGAGCCAAGAGAATGCATATTTATAGCTTTGAGAGTAGGAGAAAGCAAAGGAAGTCCAAGGGTCACTTGTACATGTGTAACCTTGAAATAATTAGTTACATTTTCATGTGAAAGAGAGATGGGGAAAGATATTCCATGTCATAGAGGTCTAGTTGTCCAAAACAAGTCATAATAATGGTGAAAAGTGGCACAAAACCTACAATTCTAGTATAAGAAACTACTTCCATGATTTACCTTCCAAAATAACCTTATCTCTACATATGGTCAAGTCTAATGGTTGGTGTAAGAAATAGGGATTACAAACAAGTCCCCAGATGTAAGTGATTGATCGCTGACCATCCCTATTCTTTTGGACATTTGAAATCATCCTTGGTAGTTTCAAAATGGCTCTTTAAAATGCACCTTCTACATTTGACATTTAAAAACTCCCAATTTTCAAAAATTATCTATGAAAAATATGGAATGAAACTTTTCAAATGTGATCCTATTATCATTTTTGATCAAAAACATTTAAAAGTCTTCCCAAATTGCTTTTCACCACTTTCCCTAAGTGTTCACTAGTTCGTTCACTAGACTGGTTAAAAGTGAGAGTTTGGTTTGGGATCTTAGGGGTTTATTCATGAGATTAAATGAATTTTTGGAGTTAGATCAAGTGAAATCTTCATCTTGAACTTTGTTTCATCTCCTAACTCCTCTTGTAGCCTATACACCACATAAAAAGGTCAACATTATCCTTGTTTTGGCCTATTATGTACACTTATCTACAAATGAATCACATGTGTAGAATTTACAGAGATCCATATACATCATCTATGTGGTTTCATGTCCATTACATTTCATCTAGATCCTCATTTTCTTCCTTTCTCTAATCAGGTCTTTATAAGGGTTTTGCAAGGGTTTTGAATGGCCTAGAATCTTAACCTTTGTTCATAAAGGTAAAAGGTTTAAAATCATTAAAAATTCCATTAAGGTATCTTTAATTACTTTCCATAAATTATCTAAATGACTCAGGGCCCCATTCAAACATTCATGAAAGATATGAGTGAGGGAAGTTGACATTTGAATTGCTTTCATGCTTCCTATGAGGGTTTCAGTAGGTCTAGGGTTAAAGATTGGCTTTCTGTGGAGTTTCCTTGTCAAAAAAATCTTAATAAATTTTTTATCTGACCTATAAATAGGTTTAAATCCTTTGGATAACTCACAAAGATCCCAAAATGGAGATGAACCCTACTTTAGGACAAGACCTATACCTTGTCAATAGGCCTATTTGAACTTCGTGAACCAAAAGATGATAGTTTTAACTTTAAATTAATTATTAAATAATTAAAACATAATATTTAACACTAATAATCATACAAAACATTAGAGTTCTTGGAAAAATTTATAACTTGAAGTGACATCTCATTTGGGGTTGGGTTTGCATGCTTTCCTACTAGGTCTACCTGCATACCTTCTTGTCCAAATCATCTCCTTATTATTACAACATTATATTATTGTTTATAATTTCCCTCTATGTGTCCCAAATATATTAAAACATCAACAATTTATTACACTTCCCTTTTTTTCACTATCCAACACTTTTCCCAAAAACTATCATTCTTGTGCATGCAAGGAGTGATCTACCTCTAAGACAAAAAAAGGGTATTAGGCCTATTTTTTTAGGAAAATTGAATATTTTTTTAGATCCAAAATTTAAATATTACCCAATTTAACAAAAAAAATTTCAGATTCGATGTCTAAGTGGTCCAACCATCTCAATCTTGTCAAAAATGGGGCAAAAATCCTACTTTCTTCTTGTTTTTGCTCAAATGTCCCTATAGCTGCTACCTCAACATAATTTAAATGATAATAGGTTGATAAAACATGTTTTAAATCCTATTTTCAAGCTCATGGACATTTTTTGACTATCTTATACCCCTCTTTTTAGAGAAAACACTTGTTTCCCTTTTGAACCAAGGGTTTTCTAGCTTGCCTATACAGACTAAGACATACCTTGTATAGGTGAAAAGGTTTTTAGGAATGTGGTGAGTGTTATAGGCATTAAAATTAATTAATTTTATGCTATGGATTAATTTTATACTATTTTTAATCTTCATTTCCTTTCTAGGAATTCAAACTCATATCTTGTTCTTCTCTAACTAGGACCCTACCTATAGGTTTCCAAGGTGAATAGCATATCTTCTATAGATGTACCTATTTTGGGGTGATATCAAGTTTTTAATATCCTTTCATAACTTATTCACCATCATTTTATTCCAATTTTATCTCATCACCTCCTTCCTTGCTCCATACTTAGCATGTTAATCCTTAACCTTCCTTCTTGTCACTACTATAGGACTGAGACAACCTTAATGATCACATTAGGCTTGGTTAAGGATCATGGGAATGAAGTTTATAAGATTAATTTAATCCATTGGATATAATTAAACCTTCAATCATATTTTCATAAATCCTCAAGCTCCTTATATGCTCCCATGACTTGACTATGTCACCACATTCCTACAGGACTATAAGTGCATATTTTGCCCTTATTGTAGGTCTCCAAGGTAGGATTTTAGCCTCAAAGGTATTTAAAATCCTTTATTTGCCTTTATATAATAATATTATATCATTTCACTAACTTTTTTTCTCTACTTGAGTTCAAAAACCCCTTTCACTCTTGATTGAGTTCACAACCTCAATACCTCTAGTCGTAGGTGCATAATCCTAGGCCTGTAGGTTATATTTAAGATCATTTGGATCATATTAACGGTGTATAGGGATTGTTTATATTTAATTTAGACTTATATCATGCATATTATGACCTATTTCCTTCTTAGTAACCCTTAACACCATCTGCTTTCTCTTTCTTGAAATTTGCCTTCATTGTATACTCTACCCTATAGTACGGACACAGGACAAGCCCAAAAGATCATTTCATGCAATAGGATTCTCTCTCATAACCTAAGTTCTTAAGACTCATTATTTAGTTATTTTTAATTTTTTCCTTTTTCTATAGTAGGTCTAGGACTTGCCAAAGGCATTTCAAGGTGCCAACCTCCTTCTAAATCTTGTAGACAACACTATCTACTTTCAATGGGTTTCTTGACAACTTGGAAGAGTTCAAAATCCACCTTCTACTTACCATTTGGCTCCCAAATTTAGCATATTTGTATTAGGTTAATAGTGATACAAGGCCAAAACAACACAATTGATGAAAAATTCCTCCACCAAGGCAAATATTAATCCATAAAGACTCTAGAACCTCTATTTTCCACATTTGGGGACTAAGAGCCCAAAATGGAGATAACCTTCCTTGAAGGAAAACTTGATCATATACCATCCTATATCTTCATGACATGAAAATAATGACTCTTTGGGGATGTTAAATCTCAAAATTGATCCAAAAATGTACTTCAAACTCTTTCACCTTGGTACAACTTATTGAACCAAGCACAAACTTGATTGAAAGTGATAAGGCAACAAAAAAGGTAAAGATGGGCAATTTGGCTTTGTAAGGGTGCTATTTGGGCTTCCCACAAGATTATTACATGAAATATATATTAATAAATGAACTTAAATCACATTATCACCACCATGAAGCTCCTCTATATGTTATAAAAACATTGGTCCTACACCCAACTCTGTAATCTTCAAGAAATAAGCACTATTTGAGATATCCTTCAAAAATAATGAGAAGTGTTAGATGTTTAAAATATCATGAAGATATATTTATTCTAGATTAAAAACACCTCATCAAGATAACATAGCTCTAAGGACATTTGAAAACTAGAAATAGATGCATAAATATACCCCTCTTAGATATAATTCTATAAAAGGTTGCCTGAATTGTTAATGATTGTTCACAAAGGAAGAGGCACCAAAACATAAAATATTATTATAAAAATTAAATGTATTCAAAGTAAAATCCACTTGTATAATCACTCCTTCCAACTCTACCTATGCCTTTTGTACCAAGTGCTTGAAGTTAAACTTCATTTGCATGCCAAGAGAAAAAGGAAGAAAAATGAGTTTTAGATGCATACTTTTGAATTCATATTAAATTTAAAACATGTAAATGGGTGTAGAAAGGTGAATAAATTCCACACCCACATTTTTATCTAAAGATCAGATCATGGGGACTGTACAAGTGCCCAAGAGGACCTAAAAATAAGGAGAAACTCCCCTTTTCTGACTATAACTAAATATGGAACTGTCACAAACTTGAATCTAACATCCTCTAATCTCTCCCACATTGGACATAGCTTTGTGACAAGTTGATCACTTTATCCATCCATATAAGTCCTCTTTCTTAGCTCAAAAGTGGGCCCACAAGGCATTTTTTGCATATTGAATATGGTAAATGTAATTTTATGACTTAGAAAGATCCTAAATCACATTAAAAACCATATTAGGACTATAAAAACATATTTTATGCCTTTTACCAAATTTGACCACGTTTGACTAGGGTTGACAGTCATTAACTTGACTAGTACAAAGGGCTAGACTTTGGACCAAGGCTAGGCTAGGGATAACTAAACATATAGATCAAAATGAAACCCCTAAAGGACATGGATAAAATTATAAAAAGTTTAGAAATGTAGGGGTTGACTCAAATTTGACCAAAGGTCAAATTTGGTCAACACGTAGCATAGTAGCTCACCATACACCCATTTCAGCACCAGCTACCAATCCACCTTATGACATGCCATTGGGATTTTTAGGCAACTATTTTGTTGTAATAATCACCAACCAACTATTAACTAGTCAAGCATCTACCTCAACTAGCAACTCATCTAACACAACCATGCAGAACCAACTAGCTTAGCCTTATAACACTAAAACACCTCCTAGCCTAACCAATAATTATTCCAACATGGCTACCACCTAACCTTTACATACCCATACCCAAATTAATATTGGGGTACCCACTACCACCATCACTACCATTCCTTTGGCTACCACCATCAAAATGTAGTACACCAATATTTTCTACCTTAATACTTATCACTACTAGGGTTACCACTTATCCCTTACCTCTGACTCAACCACATGTGCCCACTCATTAGTACATACCCTATACCCAACCACCTATGACGACTTACCCATATGTGGCAACTTCTCAACCTCTAGCAAATTATCAATATGTGACTCAACCCCAACCATAGTATGTACCTTACAACCCTTTAGGTGCAACACCCTAAATATACCTAATGAAAATGCTCATGGATAAGATGACTACCTTAGAGCAATCCATATATGGAGTTCACAACATTATATCATATGACAATATCTATAATGAGCCCATCCACCCATCTATCCCTATCAATCCATATACTCCTGAATGGGAACGTCCCAAGTTCTCCAAGTTTAAGATTAATGAGGATCCCTAGTAGCACCTTAAGGAATTCAAACATTCATGTTATTTGATTGCTTATGATGATGCCCTCCTTTGCACTTTTCTTATGTATTTGTCATTACTGATATTAGATTGGTATAATGCCTTAACCAATCATTCCATCTTCTCATTCACCCAACTGGCTCTAACTTTCTTAGATCAATTTTCAATAAATATCTCCAAGAAGGTTTTAATCATTGACCTCTACTCTATCTGATAGTTTGATGATGAATCTATTACTAATTTTTTAGCTCATTAGAGAAGCCTAATCAACCAGCTCTCCTTTTCCCTACCCAAACTTGTATTGATCAAACTCTTTTCTTGGGCATGTGCCAAGCACATCTCTTCTAGATTACATGTTTAGAGCTTCTAAAAATTTTATGAAGCTTTCATCATGGTGCACAAACTAGAGAAGAAATCCATTAAAGAAAGAAAGCTAAAATTGAAAAATAATAATTCTACCTACAAAAACAATGAGGCTTCCTCCTCCAAACTAATAAACCAAATAAACATCAAGACCAAAATCAACTGCACTACAAATGTGGTTATCCTTAAATCCACTTCTCCATCATCTACCAACCAACCAAGTTCCTCTAGTTCCTCAAAGAGAACATGAGAAACCAAAACTAAAACACCCAAAAGCAATTTGCTCCACTTGGAGAATGTTACGCTTTGATCTTAGAGTAGCTATTGAAAGCTAATAGCAATAGCTTTGTCCTATCAAACCACCTCAAAAATTTGACTCTTCTTATCTTGTACATAGTTGGTAAAATGTGAATGATATATGTAATTTCTACTGAGTAATAGGGCATGATGTTAGTAGGTGAAACATCTTCAATATCATTATCTAATCTCTCATTAACAATGGGGGGTTTGTGTTGGATAACCCCAATGCACCCCAAAAATAGGCCCTTAACGTCTTTAGATAGCCTTTCCCCAATCATGCACCTACCAAAAATAAGAACAACATAGTTGACTACTCTCATGATGCATATACTATTAACATGGTTCTTGGCATGCTTGTTACTAAAGAACCTACCACCCAACCTATATGTTCCTCACTCTCTCTTCTTATTGAGGTAGTATAGTTACCTTCTCTTTTGGGGACCTAAACCAAGGAAGCACCTCTTTCTCCTCCTCCACTTATTAAGGTAGTGTATCTATCAACACCTCCCTCGACTAACATATCATAGCACACACCCATTTTACTTTCTCCATTAACCACCAAGAAACTTAATACCCCTTTATAAATCCCTCCTAAAGAGTAATATCCCATAGAGGAGTCACCCACTCAAACATTTCATCCTTTTATTGAGGAAAAATATGAAGTTACCACCCCTCTATCTCAATTTATGGGATTATCTTTCAGGTCCACTATCTAGGGAATAAAATTGGCCTACAAACCATTCTCTAGGTCAGTTTAAAAATTGGAATTTATATCCAAACCTAACATGGATTAAGCCACCTTCTAAAATAAATTAGGGATACCTTATATCACCAATCAAGTACATAGAACCACATCTTTAGTAGACCAACCCACCAATACTTTTATCCAAACTCTTATCTTACCAACAAAATCAATGAAGGCCTCTACCAACCCAATAAATCTTCAACCATCCAAGGCACCTAAACCACAAGCAACCAAATCACCTTCTCCAATCAAACTAGCCAATCCCACCAAGAACCTTGGCACCCTCCCTATACATAGTCTTAATCACCCATCTATGAAGGTAGAGCTTACCTTACCGAACCTAACAACCAAGCTCCAACCCAAATCAACCAAGGGAGTAGAAACACCAAAAGTCTAGAGGTCAAAACTCCTACCTTCCTCCATATTTCCCTCTATCTTGGGGCCCCATCCCTCCACTCTAATTAGAAAGATGATTTTCCTAACCAAGAACCAACCACCGTTGTTGGTTACACTAGCACATTTGATTTTAGACACACTTATTTTTATTGAACCATAAATAACCAAGCTACGCATCATAAAACATTCTACCTCCACTTTCTCAATCATCACCTTAACAAAATCAAAACCACCAACCAAACTCACTACCTTACCCAAACATTCTATCACCAAACCTACTCCTAAAATGACTTCCACCTTACCAACCAAGACCAAAACCCCTAAACAATCTCTGCCTTTATCTAAATCCTACTCTACCATTTCCAAAGGTTATTGTAAGATTCTTTCCTGACCTTACCCACTATCAGGTCATTCACCCCTCTTGATTCAAAACCCATCTAGTATAATGACCACCAAGTGTGTTCTTATCATACAACATTAGGTCATGACATGAAGAATTGAAAAGCTCTCCAAACCATTATGCATCACCTTTATGATGAAGATGATCTAGTAATAGATGAACCTCTCACAAGCCCTATACCAATCCAACAACCAACAATCACTAGCCAAAACTTACCTATTCCTCCACTCTCACCTCAGAGTGATGAAGAACCAAACAACTCTCTTACCCCAATTACTCCATCTATACATACCATTCATGTGTTCACAATATCACAACAAAAGGATAAGGTGAAGGCCAAATTTTCCATTCCATGGACATACCCATCTTCTATATATTAACTAAACCTTACCCAAACATCTTCACCCAAACCTAAGGTATCTATCTTAGTTGCCTCCCAATCCAACCCTTCTGAGTCTCTTAGGAGAGTGGTGATTAAACAACTTCACCAGACCCTGATGAAGATAAGATTATATGAGTTGATTACTACTTCACCTCATCATCGCCAAATAATGATAGAGGCATTGTAATCAGTAGAGGTATAACTTGAATACCCTCAACCTCTAGTAGCCTTTATTGGTGCCCTCTAACTTTAAAAAAATTTCACCTTTAAGGATTAATAAATACCTTCCATCCATCTTGATGACCTACATCCCCCTCTCTTTATTTTTTCCTACATCAACCAAACCCACATCAAGCAAGTAATGATTGATGGGGGAGATATTATTAACATTATCTCCTCCCATTCCTATAACCAACATAACCTTCTATATAATTTCATGTTCAAAACCTCATCTATCCTCTGATCCTTTAACAACACCATATGCACTACCCTGGGAACTATTGTCCTTCATATCTATTTAGGACCCTACACGCTCCCCAAACTTTTCTATGTAGTGGAAAGTGAATTCTAATATAATGTTTTACTAGGATGACCTTAAATACACTCCATGGGTATCATCCCCTCTTACCTACATTAAAATTGAGCATGAAGGCTAGATCATCACCATCTAATCTCACCCAAGTCCTTTCTCAACATGCAACATGACCTACCAATCTAATGACATCTTCTTACCCCTATATAGCACACACTCCTTAACAAAGTACAAGACCTCCACCATAAAATAAGAAGCCCTAATTTCCTCTATCTATGAGTCATCGACTAGTTCACCATCCCCTTTGATCAAATCCCCACCTTAGACCATTTTAAATCAATATTCCACCACCTTTCACTAGGGGAATATCACCTTTTATCCCTTGACACCTTCCCTACTCCTCATGAGTATGGGAAACTTACTAACCACTTGGGATATGACCCAAATGTTGGAACCATTGTTACTTTTTTACCTCCCCATTATCAAACCTATTTCATCTATGAGGGGCTTGACAAACCCACTGGCACTTCTACTACCTCTTTTTCACCTCAACCATTTACTATTGGTTTCTGCTAACTAGATAAACTATTATTTTCCAAGACATACCTCCATAGGTCTTCTTGGAAAGGATTTGTTCTTTGATGATATGATCATGGCGCACATGAGTTGATTTCCATTAAAAATAGAAAGCCTCATAAGAAACATGGCCTTGGCTTCATCCTAACCAACAAGAAGAAAGCCAGAACACCTACCATCACCATTACTGAAGAAGACATACCTTCCTGCTAACCTCTCCCCCACCTACGTGTGATGATGATGACATCATATCACCTAAATTTGATTCATCAACATGATCATCCTTAGACCCCTAAATTATCAAAAGGAGAAGGTGACTATAACCATCCATTTGACCCATCCTGAGATGATAGGAGATAACTCCCCTACCATTAACACTATTTAGTGTTAGGATGATGAATCCATTCTCACCTACTTTAGTGCCCTAGATTATTCCATCCACAAATCCATTCCTATTGAGACTTTGACCATGTTGAACGAATCCACCATAGACATCAACATGGGCACTTTGGACAACTTTTGTATTATCAAAATTGGCAAATCATTGAATACCGAGGAACTTCAAGATTTCCCCTCCTTCCTCTAAGATCATAGCATAGAATTTGTTTGGTCATATAGTGACATGCATAAAATTGACCCCACCATTACTACCCATAACATAGTCACCAACCTTGATGCCAAGCCTATCAAGTAAAAGATTTGATTCATGTACCATCCATAACCCTTCTCATCAAAGAAGAGATTCAATAACTACTATATGTCAATTTCATTCAACCTATTGACTATCCCCAATAGGTCTCAAATTCCATACCTATCACCAAAGCCATAGGGGGTTTATGCATTTGTGTGTACTTTCATGACCTCAACCTTGCTTACCCCAAAGATGACTTTCCTCTATCGAGCATCGACCAACTAGTTGATTTTACAGTTGGCCATGAGATGTTATCCCTCATGGATGTATTATTGGGTTATAATTAGATCTTAATTTCCCTTAAATATTAGAAAAAGAATACCTTCACCACCCTATGGGGGATCTTTTGCTATTGATTCATGCCTTTCAGATTAAATAATGATAGTGAAACTAACAAATATGCCATGACTTACATCTTCCATGAACTTATCCATAAGATTGTAGAGGATTATGTGGACAACCTTATTGGAAAATCCAAACTCCAAAAGGATAATTTAGCCATTTTCAAGATCATATTTTTGTGACTTATCCATTACCATGTCTACCTAAACCCCAAAAAATGCATTTTTAGGGTATTATCTAGAAATATCATTGGCTTTATGATTTCTCTTCAAGGAATTGAAGTTGATCTTACTAAGATTAAAACCATCCTTGACATGCTTCCTCTAATCAACCTCAAGCAACTCCATAGTTTTTAGGGGAAGTTCCAATCCATTCATCAATTTATCTCCTAGATTTTGGACCAATGCCAAGCCTTCCACCACCTTCTAAAGAAGGATGTCTCTTTTAAGTGGAATAGAGACTATCAAAAATCCTTTGATTCACTCAAAAAGTACCTTTCATCTCCACATATCCTCACCCCTCCCAAGGATTACCAACCTTTATACCTTTATATCTCTACCACCGACCACTCCCTAGGGGTAATTCTTGCTCATCAAGATGAACAACACAAAGAAAAAACCATATGCTAAATTAGCCACATGATTTGTAAGTATGAGACTCAGTTTACCCATACCAATAATATTTGCTTATCTTTAGTCTTTATGGCCACTAAACTTCTCCACTACCTTCTTAACCATAAAACTTATGTCATAACCAAAATTAACCCACTCAAGTATGTGCACTCCAAGCCATACCAAAACTAATGTATGGTCAAGTGGCTCATGATCTTAGTGGATTTTGACCTTGATTTATTTTATTAAAAGTTAATTAAGGGGAAAATCATTGCCAACCAATTAGCTGAAGCACTATTAGTAGATAATGAACCTCCTCTTGAGTTCCCTGATGAGTCCATCATAACCCTCTCTCAAGTGGACTTCACTTATCAAGTCATCATGTCATTTGATGGATCAAAGTGTAAATGTCATGGGGAATAAGGTATCATCCTTATCCTCTTTGATAGTGAACCTCTTCATTTGTCCTTCAAGATTGATTTTGAATTTACTAATATTATGGCTAAGTATGAAGCCCTAGTCATAAGCCTTCAAACTACCTTAGCCCTAAGAGTCAAAATAATCAAAATATTTGGTGACTCCCAACTTGTGGTCAATCAAATCAATGACTATTACTAGTGTAACAATGATGTTCTACAATATTACAAGTAACTAGTTGATGAACTCTTAGCATCATTTAAACACTATTGTATCTTGTCAACTCTTTGATCTACTAACAAGTTTATTGATCTATGGCTTCCCTTGCCTCTCAGATCTTGTCTACACACTTTAAATCTAACCTATCTATCATTATCCATAGACTTACCTAGCCTTACTATATCAATCTAGACTCTCCTACCATTTTCAATGTGAAGGAGACCCAACATGACCTTTGGTATCAGTAGACCTTCGACTACCTCAAACTTGCCATCATTCCTTTTGGTCTCTCTAGGAATGCTCAAATAACATTTATCTAAAGTACATCATTTTACACTATTATGGGAAGAATTATTTTTAAACATCACTTTAATGGCCTCCTCTTCTATTGCCTATGCATACATAAAGCCTCTTATGCTATCAAGGAAACACATGATATAATATATAAGGGACACTTTAGTGGCCTCGTTATAACTAAACAAATCCTTCACCTTGGCTATTACTGATCTACCCTTAACCAATACTATTTTGATTATGTTAAAAAGTGTGTTAAGTGTCAATAACATGCCAATTTTCATCATGCACCTAGCCATAGTCTTCACATTTCCACTAATTTTTGGCCTTTCTCATAATGGGGTCTAAACCTTATTAGTGAAATTTACCCCTATTCCTCATAGTAACGCTATCTTATCATCACTATGACTGAATATTTTACCAAGTGGGTAGAGGCTATTCCTCTAGTCTCAACCAAAATGGAGAAGATTATCAATTTTATTAACCATCACATCATCTATCACTTTGATGTTCCTCACAAGATTATCACTGACAATGGTAACTCTTATAAGGTTAAGAAATTCTATGGTATTTATGATGCTTTTAACATTATGTTAAGCTTATCTTCACCCAATCACCCTTAATCGAATGGATAGGCCAAGCCCTCTAAAAAACTCTTAACAATATGCTAACTAAAATGGTTAATTTATTTGGTCAGGATTGGCATTTGTACATCCCTTTCACCTTATGGGCATATCATACTAGCATTAGAAAGACTATAAATGATACATTCTTTTCTCTTATGTTTGGAGTGGAGGTCATCTTTCTGCTCAAAGTTCAAATCCCATCCCTTCACATATCTTTATGGGATCTAATTTCTAAGGATGATTATTATTAGCACCATTTAGCTCAGCTTGAGCTACTTAACGAGCATCACTTAACAACCCTTACCCATCTTCATGTCTATCAAGAGCACATCAATCATACTTATAACAAATACCATAGAGTGTGAAAATTAAACATCAGAGACCTCATCATAAATTAAAATCAATATGTCACTAATATGGAAAAAATAAGTGTGGAAAATTTACTTTCAATTGGCTTGGACCCTATATCATAACCCACAAGTATGGATTAGGAGCTTACCAATTGTCCTCTCTTGAAGGCAGCCTAGAACCCGAGCCCCTCAATGCTTTTCATTTGCATCCATTCTTTTGTTAAAGATGGATCAAGTTCACCTTCTATTTAACTTAAGCTCATCCCTTGCTTTCAAGCACATTCATCTCCTTATATTAGGGGAAACTAATTAAAAATAAATCATGTGATTATCTATCACATTCATATACTAATCTTGAATAATGGATACCATGAATCTACTCATGGTATGATTCCCGTGGTACTTTCTACCCCTTTAATATGATATATTCACATGATTATTGTCACCTAAACTTATTTACACCTAATCAACATTTTTGTGATTTTAGTTTTTCCTTCATAAAGGTAAACCCTTGAGCCTATATAAACATGTCTATGTCAAGCAAACTCAAATAAGCAAAAGAAAAAACCAAACCAATATCAATCATTAATCATTCCTAAGAATTCACAAATTATTCCCTCAAATGGCAGTTGCATAAACATACTAAGATTGCACAAATATAAGGTAGACTTCTCCCTTAAAGGATAGCTATCACAAAGCCTTGAACAAAGAAAATAAACTTAGACCATTCCCTTGAAGGATGGTTGAGTAAATCATTTGTCAAAAGCACATCAATTTTTTAGAAGCTTCTCGCATTGATTAGCTTCCCATATAAAGCAACAAAGCAAAAGACCCATTTTCAAAATCATATCAAAATCCAAGTACTCTTAAAATCTACAATTAGCTCTCACACAACAAAAAGAAATGGAAGCCACAATTGGATTTCACAAGTACAATTCTCACATCTGTCATTCTAAACTTTGTTTGACATATACTTGTTTATATTAACTCTTTAGAAACCTATAGAAAAGGCATATTAGTCTCACAAGAAGGTACCATTTTCATCTATCTTCCCTTTATACACTATAAATAAGGGATTTTGATCTTACTTGGCATTATGTGATCAATCCACTTTTTTAACCAAATAATGAACACTAATGTGAAGCATTCAAATGGTCTGTGTTCATTAAGACAATCCAACTTTGGTTTTGTTTTATTCTTTGTCAAAGAATAAGCATCATGCCCTCTTCCTATCCTATTGTGACTAGTTAATATTTTCACTATAGTATTTGTCTCTTGATTATATTATTTGTCCTCCCATCTAGTGTGCTTAATTAACCTACCTCATGTGTTTTACCTTAAAAACAAATTTACAATAATCATGTGCACCATAATCATAACCATAACAAACATGATCACATCATCACATCCATGAGCATTAAAGAAATAAACCATTTTTCACCGCATGTCTAAATCTATATAATAAATCATAAACTCATTAAAATTTAGCATGTCATAAGCACATGAGAAACATATCCATATATAAAAACCATCTCATACCTAGCTAGATAAATCTACAAAAATGTCTAGTAGCCATAACATAAGCATAATCCCTAAGCAATATAATATCACATCATAAACATTGAACATCAAATAAAATCATAGACCATGGGCATAAGCATCAAGAAAATAACATATACATACATGCATACATGCATACATACATACATACATATACATATACATATACATATACATATACATATATATATATATATGTATGTATATATATATATATGTATGTATGTATATGTATATCATGAGTCAAATAACATCGTAAATGTATACATGTGTCTCTCTCTCAAAATTTACATTTCATCACATCGGTTCACAAGCTAGAATTAAAATAATATATAGTAATATATGATATGTATGAACTATGGCATGCCTATGCCCCTATGGCACCACTATATATTTGTGTATCACTATGCCCTGGTACCTATCCACATATAATACATGTTTATCCACCTAAAAATGATACCCATTGCCCTAGTGTCACCACACTAACACCACCTAAAAAGATTGCTATGTACTCACCCCAATGGGGCTCATCAGGGCACCACCTAAAAACTATAGTCTCATAATACCATAACTCATCCACTATAGCTAGGTATTATGCCATGGGGATGATGTCTAGTGGTCTTCTAAGTGTCATTTCTCCTCCTCCTCCCTACCTTAAGGAGTCTCTCTCTTATATAACTAACACTAGTGAAGTCCTCATCTAGTCCCTATCACCTATAAGAGTAGAAACCTAACCCTATAGAATAACCACCTCACCTTGTAGTGTTGTGACCAATGCTTGTGTAGTGGATAATGTCACTACTACCTAAGCATCTAGGTCACCCCATATACTTGTGCCCTATGTCTGCCTATCCTAGTTGGGTCCACATCCATACGTTCCCTACCACCATTACCATCACCAAAATCCACCACTATATATAACACTTAGTACCATACCATGTAGTCATCTACAAATCCTACATCATCTATATATGGCTTGGATGGAAGCTCCTTATGATCTAGAAAAATTAGGATTGGATGTGGCTTTGACAATAAGATCTTTGAGTCCTCATGCATGTACATAGGAAATATACCTAAAATACCCTATACAAAGATAAATTACTTTTACACCCTATCAAATGGCATGAGCTCCATCTCTCCCTCCATCCAGCCAAGAATCCACGTATAACTCTATAAGGACAAAATTTTCCTCCTATAGCTAGGTCATACTAAAAACTAGACATAGGGACTCCAAATAATATCACCGATCACTAGTGCACCCACTGCACCTATAAACCAATCTAAATTATGTGCACTTACCCTTATACCTAAAGTGATGAATTCACCTCTCCACCAAATGAAACCAGTTGAAAAATCAATCTATGTGTATCTTTCCCATGGTAATCCACTAGACTCAGCACCCAAATATGCTTATAGGCCCAAAAGTGTAGAACTAGGTCAACACTAATACCATACCTCTTATAGGACTTGAACCCCCATAACTCCCTATATATCTACATCAAAAAAATATGTATCTAGCAAAATATAGTCTAACCTAGTAGTATCTCAACCAGCACCCCTAGTAGTAAACATGGAAACCTCTTGCTGCTCGAGTCAGGAAGAGAAAAACATGAGATGACCATCACAAGTGTGGCCATTAATCTCTACTTTTCTTATGCCCTCTTATATAACATGTTATAGTTAAACCCCCATCATGTCATCTAACCCAATCCCTATCATCTCTATATAATCTCTCAATGTGATTCTCCTACTCCTCTCACTCTATGTGATAGATTAGATCACCCTAGAGAAATAGTTGCATGATCATATATACATCCTTAGGTAATATCATCATATCATTAATTGATAGTAAGAATGTGTTTATAGCTATATCATATCTCTTGGTGAGACCTATGATCATGGATGCATCCCAAGGCACATGTTGATAATACCTCATCACTCCCAACCTAACCTCCTCCATATGGGCCTAGTCAATTAGGGTCATCCCTTAGTGGATCTCTATGAAAATGCACGACACCTTATCATGTATCTATATCTTATCTCAAGCCTATAAATGTTAATTATCACACCTCAATTCCTTATACTATTTACAAGATTTACCTACCCTTCACCTATTTAAACACCACCCTCCTAGAATTTACCTATTTTATTACCAATTCTCTCTTCGCTATCATTTAGAAACATTTACCCAAACTACTTACCTTCAACCATCTAAAAAATCAACTCTATCTCCTAATCTTACCTAACCCCAAATATTTTTTTAACATTTTAATAGATAATAGATGGTTCAACTAGTGGAAATCATGGTAACCACTGATGGTCAAGTGTCCAAATCTTTATGGATATCGATCATCGATAGTTGGCTTAACTGTCGATGGTCACTGTGGGTATTTTACCTACCCTAGACCTACCCATAATCCTTAAATAACTAGATAATTTCTTATAAATTCCTCACTTTCTACTCAAACACACCCCTATCTAAAACCACACATGAACAATTTATGCCACTACCCATCAAATCACCCAAAAACCCTAAACCCTAACTAGGGCATACCTTCCAAACATAAACATTTAATCCACTACCCTCAAACCCTAATGAAATTACAAAACTAAAGATAAGATAATAATTTTAAAACATCCCCTACCTTATTTCATGACCATCATTGTGGATTCAATCATACACCCACCCATTCTCATATGTCCCTGTGTGTTCCCTACATCCTTGCTAGTCCACTCAATTGACTCTCTACCTTAACTAATAATCAACTCCTCCTTAGTAGCTACTATCATTTATCCTATCACACAAATCATGAAATGTTAGATCTCTATAGTCAAATGTGTAAATGAGTGAAATAATATTCATTTTTTACTTTTAACCATCAGACTTTTAGGGTTTTCACCCCAACCATTGATGATCAAGGTGACCATCATGATCGCCCTTGAGCACCTTGATTGTCAATGTTCAAGATGCTCAAATTTTTTTATTTCACCTCTAAGTATAACTTTTTTACTTAGTAAAACCAACTAATCACACCCATCCCTAGAGACTACCTTATTTGCCCAACATGACCACCTTGTCACCTCACTATTGGTCCATTTTGGCCAAACCAATACACATTTTATGATGATTTTTTGCTTGGTACTTTGACCACAATGACAACATTACCATGTTGACCCATTTTTTGAATTTTTTCCACCTCACACTTACCTACTTGTGTCTTCTTAGGAGTACTTCTTACCCTAGATACCCATGACACTTAACCCATTTTTATTTTTATAGGGAGCACTTCCTACCTTAGATACCCACCAAAATACATGCATCACTTACAACACTTGTGTTTACAAGTGTTCCTAGCCACCATGCATAAATGAAATCATGTGGTCCACTTATCACTTGTCTTTATAATACCAACCTTTATTTTTACCAACTATAGCAACTTAGTCTATGCATGATCTCAGCTATCATACCTTTTTGCTAATTTTTGTGTACATGTTTTCACTTCAAATGCCCAACATTTTAATCACCAACCTCATGACTCACCATAACCACTTATCAAACACACACTTGATTCTACTTCACCTCATCAACTCTTGATTTGAGGGGGAACGCCTCCTCCCATACTCAAGATAATCAGACCTTCGACTAGCAATCTATTTTTGTTTATAGCTTGTTGATTCAAAGCCACATAATAAAAAAAGGGAAAATATAGACACTATAAATATGTACATCATAATTCCAAATTTTTAAATACTCCTAGACCACCTTAGGACCCTCGTAGGACCAAATTAACCCTTTGAACCCTAACTGAGCCTAACCTATGGTAAGTTTACTTAACTAGCCTAACATAGCCTTTTACCTATTTTTTCCTCCACCCTTGACTAATGATGGTCACCTTCACTATCAAGGATTAGGGTGCACCTCCTTAACGACCAACATGTAAAACCATCCACCTTGTTTTTGTAAGTATAACTTGTTTAAATCCATGTATGATCCATTGCATGCATGAGTTAAAATTACAAGACCTAGTTAAAATCTTATTGTAACTCCCTTTACATGCCTATAAGAAGAGAGGATCAGGGAGGTAAAGTCATTTACAATTATTATTAAGATCTTCTACATCTAGAGTTATTTTATTTGTAGGTCAATCATTATCAGCAATCCAATGATCTATCCATCATGTCAAAGAGCCAATTTACCATCACTACTCCATTAATGTGTCACGTATCATTACTCTCACAAAATCATGTCAAACTCCACCAATGAGTCAACCACCTCAATCACCCACTTGATCAGATTTTTACAAGATAAGTATTTATTTTCTACTATTCAACTACTTCATTTGTTTTTACAATTAGCCTAGCACCAATCCATCTCTTAGAATCCAACTTTGGGATCCTATAAATATAACCATTTACCAACCTAGACCTACACATAATAATCATCGATTATTGTTGTAGACACCAATATCATGTCAACCCCCCCTTGGTCCCCATATAAACATTAACACTCCTAACCCACACTTGAACCCCTTTCGCCTTAGACACCTCACCTAAACACCTCACCTAGACACCTCACCCTAAGACCATTTCTTAGCCTATGAGTCACCGTGAGACTAGGTCCTCCAAATCCTAACTACCCATGACCTATTCTCACTCCATCTTAACTCCCTAACCAACTCTTATGACTCATAAATCCTTCTTTTGACCATTTTATAATGGCAAAGGCACTTAGTAGGTGGGAAATGGGAAAAGAGCTAAAAATAGCCCTTTCACCCTTTCTTTCTCCACTGACATAGGTCAACCCTCGGCCAACGCCAGTGGGATCACTGACGTCAGTTACATAAGCCAATCTCTAACATTGAGCTGGGCCCCCACCTTTTTGCACATTAATGTGCACACACTGAGACCTCAAGCACCAAAACTCGACTATCATTCTCTTGGCTATCGAAGCTATGAACAAGTCATTCTAGAGACTAGATTGAAACATTGTACGAGGACCTCAACATCAACCACAATGGGAATAAGCATTCTGACACCTCTGGTTCTTCACCTAATAGAGCTAAGTATTCTGGTTCTCATTTTATTATTTTAGAATACATTGTTAATTAGTTTCCATTTGATATTTCTAAATATTGTCAAGAGGCCTAACTTCTTTTGTGAAGGGGCTAAAAGGCCTTCCCCTTATTCTCACCCCCTTCTCACACCAATACTCCACCTTTACCCTTCTTCAAACCTCATTCACCTTCCCACAACCCTACACCAACCTCTAAACTTCTAGAAACCCCCTGTGTACCCTAAAAATATTATAAAAGCCATCCAAGGCCAACAACCCCTACCGACATTGGCAAGCCAACTGACATCAGTGCCATTTACTCCACTAACCTCGATAGGCTTACCGACGTTGGTGACTGTGACATATAGACTGTAGGTAATAGGTATGTGTTATCAATTTTTCTCTTTCTTAATCATTTATCATTTCTTCCTTTACAAAACTCTTTTCTTTAAATAGCGGACTGTCATCCCTTAGGGAGATTTATGCTTTCGGGACCGAGCACGTAGCTTGACAGTCCACCATATCCTCTTCTAACATTTTCTTTGTTCAAGTTTCATTCTTACTATAGGTGTTTCCTCCATAGCTAAAGAGGAGCTCCCATAAAGCTTGTATATGGTGTGCACTAAATCCAGGTAACATCAAAACCAAACCTTTTAACCTTAGTTTCTTCCTCATTTGAATGCATTTAGTGAAAATTTAGAGAAACATTATTGAATACCTCATCCCATACCTGGGGCAACCTACATCTATTTTTGTCTTGCAGTTTGTCAAAACAAACCACAAGATAAAAAGGGGCAAATGTAGACACCAATATCATGTCAACCCCCTTGGTCCGCTTCTAAACATTAACACTCTTAACCCACACTTGAACCCATTTCACCTTGGAAACCTCAGTTAAATACCTCACCTAGACACCTCACCCTAAGACCATTTCTTAGCCTATGAGTCACCCTGAGACTAGGTCCTCCAAATCCTAACTACCCATGACCTATTCTCACTCCATCTTAACTCCCTAACCAACTCTCGTGCCTCATAAACCCTTCTTTTGACTATTCTCCAATGACAAAGGCACTAGGTAGGTGGAGAAACATGCAAAGAGCTAAAAATAACCATTTTACCCATTCTTTCTCCATTGACATCGGTCAACCCTCGATCGATGTTGACAGGATCATCAACATCGATTACATAAGCCAAGCTCTAACATTGAGCTAGGCCCACACCTTTTTGCACACTGATGCGCACACTCTAAGACCTCAAGCACCAAAACTCGACTATCATTCTCTTGGTTACTGAAGCTCTGAACAAGTCATTCTAGAGACTGGATTGAAACATTGTACAAGGACCTCAACATCAACCACAATGCGAATAAGCATTCTGACACCTTTGGTTCTTCACCTAATAGAGCTAAGTATTTTGGTTCTCATTTTAGTGTTTTAGAATACATTGTTAATTAGTTTCCATTTGATATTTCTAAATACTGTCAAGAGGCCCAACTTCTTTCATGGAGGGGTTAAAAGGCCTTCCCCTTATTCTCACCCCTTCTCACACCAATCCTCCACCTTTACCCTTCTTCAAACCTCATTCACCTTCCCACAACCCTACACCAACCTCTAAACTTATAGAAACCCCCTATGTACCCTAAAAATATTCTAAAAGCCATCTAAGGCCAACAACCCCACCGACATTGGTAGGCCAACTGACATCGGCACCATTTACCCCACTAACCTCGATAGGCATACCGACATCAGTGACTGTGACATATAGACTATAGGGAACAAGTATGCACTATCTATTTTTCTCTTTCTTAGTCATTTATCATTTCTTCCTTTATAAAACTCTTTTCTTTAAATAGTGGATTGTCATCCCTTAGGGAGCTTTACAATTTTGAGACTGAGCGCGTAGCTTGGCAGTCCACCATATCCTCTTCTAACATCTTCTTTGTTCAAGTTTCATTCTTACTGCAGGTGTTTCCTCCACAGCCAAAGAGGAGCTCCAACAAAGCTTGGATACAGTGTGCACTAAATTTGGATAACATCAAACCTAGACCTTTTAACTTTAGTTTCTTCCACATTTGAATGCAATTAGTGAAAATTTAGAGAAACATTCTGGCATGCCCGGTGGGACCCTTGGAGTTTTCCTTGGGTTCATTCTTATTCTTTTAAAAAAACTTTCATATAGATGCATTAGGAAAATATTCACTTCTTGCATCCCCTCTTATTTGCCTTTATTTCTTGAGAAATAAAAAACTTAGCTTCTCATACTTTTTACCTCTTCTATCTTTTTGTTTCAAAAGGAAATCATTAGCAAAGGTTAAAAAGAACATCTCTTTTTCTTCTTGTTACTTCTTGTGTGCATCATAGAGTAGTGAAAAACTCATACTCTTTACCTCTTCTCCATTTGTTTGCATTTGAATAACATATTTCAATTTGGGTTAAAAGCTACTGCATTTCATTCTTGCTTGGATGCATACTTAGCCCACTTAGTAATTAAAGCATTATGAATGAATCGTAGTGCACAAATGTTTCACAACCAAGCCACAATCACTTCAAATCAAGCACATAAACTTACTTGAGACAAGGGCCATCTAGGATTTAATCACCTAGTGGATACCTTACCCCACCCAGTGATCCTACTTGGATTTCACCACCAAGAGGAGGACCCACTCTATTTTTTGGTAGAGAATAAACTATAGGGAAGGTATATTTTGGCTAAGTGGCCTAGCTCGGCTTTGGGTTCGTGAAGTGAAAGGAGCAAACCCCAATACCAGGCCACATACTGACCCTAACATAGATATCTTTGAGCACCATAACACATTCTGAAACCAGCCATAGACTTCCTCTCTAGGACCTGTTCTACAAGCCCAACTCCCAACACATTCTCTTAAGGCATAAGCCACCATGACTTT
The DNA here is from genome assembly GCA_037957365.1 of Torreya grandis. Classification (NCBI taxonomy): domain Eukaryota; kingdom Viridiplantae; phylum Streptophyta; class Pinopsida; order Cupressales; family Taxaceae; genus Torreya; species Torreya grandis. The sequence continues at coordinate 5,086,947 of JARHVA010000205.1, read as the reverse complement.
AAAACTCATTACTAAGAATCTAACATTTTAGAGGTTGCTTGCTTAATCATCTATTTTTCTATTTTTATCTGAGTGTTTGATCTAGTAAGGTCGTACCATTTTGAAGTCCAAAACAACTTAGAATATCTTCTTCCAAAAACTATCAATCTTCTATGTTTTTGGAATTACACAAAAACCAACATCAGTTTTTCTACCGACGTTAGTAACCAAACCTTCATCGACATCAGTTAAACAATTGACATCAGTCACTGTCAATAAATAAATATAAAAAAACTAATTAAAAAAATTCTAGATAGCAAGCTTAAAACCCAAATTTACTGTTGTTTAACACAAATTCTGGTTTTCTAAAATTAAAACACATAGTTTTTGGAACCTGAACCCCTTTCGCCTTGGATGGTCCTGACACACAGTCAAGCCAAATATCTTGTTGACCATGCAAGTCAACAGCCACTCCCACCTTCACCCTTTGTGCCAAGTCATCTAATGGAGTATACTTTAGATACTGAGCATACTCCTATCCAACCTACCCCTGATCAACCTCCTATTATTCTCAAAAGGGATCAAGATTTTGAAAGATTCCTTGACCACAACATCAAGGATCTCCAACATTATCTCGCTAGAAGCCAAACATGAGATCCTTTAGGTAACCTTATTTATGGGATGCTAACTTTGTTGGTTAAAGTGACATTGATATCAATAGCCTCTATTACCCAACCTATGGTCACTCAGGCCATTGCTTCGACCAATAACCCAACCATGGCCAATGTTTAAGATTTGGCCTCCCCTTCTATCCTTTCTTGCCCTACCTCCATCAGGGTTTCCATACCTACTCAACTACAAACAATTCAACCAAGTTTGACACCTTTTCAGAACTTGATTGTCTCTATCCCATCCACTTTTGCACCTATAAACATGAGAGTGACCACTTATCCTTTAACTAGTGTCGCTTCCATTCAACCACCCTTGGTAGCATCTAGTCAAGTTGTGCCCTCCAACTTCACGACACAAGCCCCCTTGGCCTCAACATTGGCCCTTATGACAAACTATCAGTATGTTGCACCTACACAAATGTAACCAAGTACGACATACACCCCTTCCAATGCCTTCTAGGTACCCTATAACTTAGGGGTTTCCCCTAATGCCAATCCATCTCTCGATCTAGTTAGAATGTTGATGGATAAGATGTCCAACCTTGAGACATCTGTTTCAAGTTCAAGGAGTGTTCTTTCATATGAATAAATTTGTAATGAACCTATCCACCCTTCAATTTCTATTTGACCATACCCTAGCCAGTGGGAACTCCCAAAATTTACTTGCTTTCAGAGTAAAGAGGACCCACAATAACATTTGTGAGTGTTTAGACATGCTTGCTACCTCATAGCTCATGATGATGTGTTATTACTTCGCACATTCCCTATGTCACTCTCTGGTGCCACCCTTGACTGGTATAGCTCCATTACCAGTCATTTTCTCTTCACTTTCACTCAACTCACTCAGTGATTCCTCTATCATTTCTCAATCAATATTACCAAGAGGGTCTCCATCACAAATCTTTATTCCATTAGACAATTTGAGGATGAGTTAATACCTGACTTCATCGCCCATTGGAGAGGTTTGATTAACCAACTCTCCTTCTCACTGCCTCAACCTGAGCTCATTGAGCTCTTTTCAAGAGCATGTGCCAAGCACATTTCATCCACTCTATGGGTTCAAACTTTCTGCACAATTGATGAAGCTTTCACTATGACCTGAAAGCTTAAACTCCATGCAGTCGAAGAAGACATGGTCAAATTGCATAGCAAAAATACCAATGAAAAATCCAATGACCCTTCTTCTTCCAAATCTTCTTCTTCCCACTCCAAGTCCAAGGGATCAGCAAATGTTGTGGTCCTTAGGTCACCATCTTCTACCAAAACCAACTAATCTAAGCCCCCCACTTCACAAAACATCACAAGACAATTCCAACAATAGTATGAATAACAACGATACATTCCAATAAGAGAATCATATGCTATCGTATTGGATAAATTAGTGAAGTAGGGAGTCCTCAACCTCCCTCAAATCTGACCACCTGTCCAATTTGACCCCTCATGAGCTATCCCTGCATGGTATAGGGAAAATGACTTTTGTAACTATCATTGTGTCAAGGGTCATGACATAGATAATTTCAAAACCCTCAAAAACATTGTTCAAGACATGTTAGACAAAGGGGACCTTATTTTGGATAACTCTAATGTGCTAGCCAACCAAAACATGGATGTCTTTAGGCAACCATTTCCTGACCATCCCCCAAGTCAGAACAATGTCTAGACCATGGTCGATGACCCTCAAGAATGCAACATATGCATGGTCAACATGGTCTTTCCTTTCATTCCTATCCAACCTCTCCCACAATCTGAAGAGGTTGGTCAACCCATTTCACCCATTTCTCCACCACAGGTAGAAGATCCTATTTTACCCTTTCCATCCCCATGTAATGAAGATCTCCCTTTGCCTCACCCTCTTCCTCACGTGGATGAACCCATTTCACCTATATCCCCCTAATGACATCAAACACCTCCTCTACCCAGTCTCCTACCTCGTGAGGAACCTGTATTACCTATTCCTCTTGCCCCCACCTTCCCTCTTCTTCTACCATTGGAAGAAGTTACCATTCATACCCCATACCCTCATGTATAAGGGGCCATCATCCCTCTACTTCACCCTTTAGAGGAGCCTTCCTCTCCTATTTTTCCTCCACCGATGGAGGATAGTCCTCCATCTACCCCCCTTTCACACATAGGAGAGTCTACTTTGACCTCTCCCATATTAGAGGATGCTTTGATGGTACCAATGCTGATGACCCCACCCTCATCATTCTTATTACCAATGGAGGATCATACTTTCCATGCTCTTAGACCACACATGGAAGGCATGATCATCCATACACTCTATCCGCTTGAAGATCTAAATTATCCAATCCCTTCTCCACTGAGAGAGGAACTCACCACTTCACCCATTTTTGCTAAGGAAGATCCAGTGATGGCTCTCTCTCACCTTTGGCCCATGATCACTATGTCCAACACATTTCTACTCTCACAATAACCCAAATCCTCTGAAAGACCAAATTTAAGGCCTCGCATGATGTCATCTAAACCCTTCTCTCGATTGGTAGAAAACATAGGATTCCTCCATTCTAGGAACCTAGAGTATGAGGCATTATGGGAGCGACTTAAGGCTCCTTATCTTACACATTCCACTTCACCTTATACTACCAACCCTTTCATAATGATTTACCCCAAAGTCTCTGATGAGGATCAGGTTTCCACTTTTAAATCATCAAAAGCTCAGCCTTCCACATCTAAATCCAAACCCTCACAGGCATCCACCATGTTAAAATAGATTAAATCTCTTGGTGTTCGCCTTGTATCAAACCTCACACACCCACAAGTGAATTCAAATTTGAACCTCACCCTATACAGTAGTGGTCCTCACACCGTACTAAAGAAGGGTGCTAACCCACATCAGTTTACTCCTCCCCCACCTTCACCACTGCCCTCTATTTTGGGTCCACATCCTTCCACTTTAATAGGAGTGGTTTCTATTCCAACACCTCACAAAAACAAACTACCTCCATTACTCCCTCTACCCATCAAAATCATATTTCCTCCAAGAAATTCAACACCTCTCATCAAGAAAGTGCCATCTACACATGTGGCCACACCACCAACCAAAAAGGTGGTACAAAAAACTCCTCCTACAACTCCTAAATAGAAGTTGTCAACCCCTACTGCAACAACGAGCATAGACCCATTATTGGGTTCTTATGCTTCACTATTATGCCAATTGTTGTAGTCTTCTAGCATCATTCTCCCACCCATTAAGCCATACCAACCTCTTATATCAAAACCATCTTGGTTTGACAACACTCAAATCTACTTATATCATCACACACCTAGGCATGATATTAAGAGTTACTACACTCTTAAGGTTTTCATTTGCCAACACTTGGAAAAGGACACCCTTCTTGTTGAGGATTCTCTTGACCACCTTTTTGACAAATTACCAACATCATCCCATACCTCCCAAACCTCTTCACTTGAATTGGGATCCCAACGTGAGATTATGGTCCCTCTACCACCTTCTCCTCCTTTATTTGAAATCAACACTATTAATGTGGCCACCAAGTCCCAAACCCCAAAGGATAAAGGAAAAGAGTAGGTTTCTATCCCTTAGTCATATCCATTCATCAAGCCCTCTCCACCACCAAAGCCCAAGATTTCTATCTTGGGCACATCTCAACCAACATCTTCAGAGGCAATTTGTGACTCCATGGTGAGACAACTTCACCAAACTCCTATGAAGATGTCTTTATATGACCTAATACAAACCTCTTCGCAACATTGCCAAGCCTTGATCAAAGCTTTACAGGTAGTGGAGGTCCAACCTAAAGACCCCTAACCACTAGTTACTTTAGTCAAATTGTTACTCACCATTGCCTCCATCACCTTCAGTGATTATGAGATTCTTGCCTCCAACCTAGAAGATCAGGATGCCACCCTCTTTATCATGGCTTACATTGATCAAACCCATGTTAATCAGGTTATGATTAATGGAGGTTCTAGCATCAACATCATTTCTACCCATGCATATGATCAACTAGCCCTTTTAAAGAACTACATGTCAAAAATTGATGCAATTCTTCATTCTTTCAATGATGCCACCACCACTACTGTTGGCACTATGGTCTTGCATATTCATTTTGGTGTATGCACAATTTTAGAACTCTTCTATATCATTAAGGGGGAGTTCCAATATAACATGATGTTGGGATGACCTTGGATACATGCCATGACCTGTGTCCCTTCCATGTTGCATCATTGTGTCAAGTTTGAACACGAAGGGCAAGTTCATGTCATTCCTACTGACCCTTCCCCTTTTAAAACATGCAACATGACCTATCGACCTAATGATGTTCTCATCCCTTTGAAAAAATCCACCCAAACACCACCTCCACCCATAAAAGCCTCGACAAGCTCATAGACACCGGTCACACCTATGCCTACTCCTCAAGTGACCACAAAAGATCCTATGGAAGATACCTTCTAACACCTTTCACTTGGGGAGTATCATTTGCTTACCCTTGACATGTTCTAAACTCCACAAGAATATGGAAAACTTCATCACCACCCTAACTATGACCATCACATCAGAATGGTCATCCCATATGGTCCTCCCAATCTCCAAACTAATCTTACCTATGGAGGGCTACAATGGGCTCCTTCTATTGGAAATCCTCTCTCATCACCCAAACTATTCACTTCCAATTTCTCCTTCCTTGGCAACCCTCTCTTTGCTCACACCTATATTCATAGGTGTGTGTAGAAGGGTTTTGGCTTTGGGTGTTATGAACAAGGTCCCCACAAGCCCATTGAGCCTCTAAATGATGAGGTAATCAAAAATGCCAAGAAATGACATGGCATGGGTTTCAAAGAACATACAAAACTCTCTAAGATCCCTCACCATAAAACTATCATAGAGTATTCTCGTCCAACCTCACCTAGTCCCCCACCTTCATGTACAGAGTCGGTGGTCTTCATCCCTCCTAGTTTTTTTTGCATAAACGCCATTCACTTAGAACCCCTAACCTATCAACTAGGTGAGGCATCAAGGTCTCTTCCTCTCATTTACCTAGACATGATCGATGATGAATCTTTTAGCATCAACACTGTCTAATGCCTAGATGATGACACCATACTCACCTACATGGATCTAGTGACTCCTTCATACAACAATCACTTCCTTTAAAAACACAACTTATGTTAAATGAATCAACTATTGACATTAATCTCCCATCTTCTATGTTCCACACATTTTAAATATTGGTCAATCTTTAGATGCCCAGGAATAAATTGACTATACCACATTCCTTAAAGACCATAGCAAAGCCTTTGTTTGGTCCTATAGAGATATGCCCGATATTGACCCCAACATTGTCATCCATAACATCATCATGAATCATAAAGCTAAGCCTATCAGGCAAAAGCTTCACAAGATGCATCCTCACATCGCACTCCTTGTCAAAGAGGAGCTTCAATGTCTTCTCTCTATCTCATTTATCCAACCCATTGATTATCCGCAATGGGTGTCAAACATTGTCCCTGTCACAAAATCAATAGGGGGAATTTGAATTTGTATTGACTATTATGACCTCAACCTAGCTTTCCCAAAGGATGACTTTCCTTTACCAAACATTGACCAACTTGTTGATCTTACGACTGGTTATGAGATGCTATCACTCATGGATAGGTTTTCAAGATATAACCAAATCTTGATTGCCCCAGAAGATCAACATAAAACCATCTTCATCACCCCATGGGGGACATTCTGCTATAGGGCCATGCCTTTTGGCCTAAAAAATGTAGGTGCCACATATCAACGTGCCATGACTTATATCTTTCATGATCTCCTCCACAAAATCATGGAGGACTATGTGGATGACCTGTTGGGGAAATCCAAATTCACCGTGACCACCTAACCATTCTCAAAACAATATTCACTCACCTACTACAATATAACATTTAACTCAACCCCAAGAAATGCATCTTTGGGGTTCTCTTAGGGAAGCTTTTGGGTTTCATCATTTCTCTCCATGGCATTGAGGTAGATCTAGCTAAAATTTGAGCCATACTCGAAATGCCCCCACCAGCTAACTTAAAACAACATCATAGCCTACAAGGGAAGCTTCAATCTATTCGTCACTTCATCTCATAGCTATCTAACTGATGCCAACCCTTCCATCACTTCCTCAAGAAGGACATCTCCTTTAATTGGGATAAAGATTGCCAAGAAGCTTTTGAGGTTCTTAAATGCTATCTTATCTCTCCACCAGTCCTTATTCCACCTAAAGATGACCAACCCTTCTATCTTTACATTTTGGTAATAGATCATTCCTTAAGTTCCATGATCGCACATTGAGATGAACAACATTGTGAGCAGGTGGTTTATTATATAAGTTGAATGCTCATTAACTACAAAACTTAATATACTCATACCAAGAAACTTTTCTTGGCATTAGTCTTTGCCACCTCCAAACTCTGCCACTATCTCCTCAACCACAAAACTTATGTCATCACCTACACTAACCCTCTCAAATACATGCATTCCAAGCCATACCAAAATCAACATATGGCTAGTTGGCTCATGATTCTCACTGAGTTTGATTTGGAATTCATTCAAAAAAAGTCTATAAAGGGGTAAACAATCACTGACCAACTAGCAGATGCCCCTTTACCTGATAACTAACCCTCTAACTGTGAATTTCCTAATGAGTCTATCTCCATGTTATCCACCGATGACATCCCCTATCAAATGATGATTTTCTTTTATGTATCTAAATGTCAACATGGTGGGGGTGCGAGGGTCATTCTCATCCCTCATGAAGGTGAACCCATGCCTCTATCCTTTAAACTTGACTTCGAATGCACTAATAACATGGCTGAGTATGAAGCCTTAATTTTGGGACTTCAAACTACCATTTTCTTGGGCATTAAGACAATCAATATCTTTGGTGACTCACAACTAGTCATTAATTAGATTAACAATTCATATCTTTATTAAAATGAAGTTTTGCAATGATATAAAAACTGTGTTGACACATTGTTAGGATCTTTTGATCATTATCTCTTGCAAACTGTTCCTCACTCTACAAATAAGTTTATCAACACAATGGCCTCTCTCACCTCACACATCCCATCTTCATCTACTTCCTCAAGAATATATGTCATGGTACACCATTTGGCGTTGCCCTCATATATCTCAACTGACATCAACTTTGTTGGCAATATTGACTCTAGTCCACATGATGTTTGGTATAAACAACTTGTTGACTACTTGACTTATTCTATCATTCCTCCTGACCTCTCTAGCAATGGATGGCAGGCTTTTATCAAGAGTACTACTCAATACACCATGCTAGGGGGTCTTCTCTATAAATGAGGTTTCGATGACATCCTTCTTTGATGTCTAACCACCACTAAGACATCTCATGCCATCAAACAAGTCCATGATGGGATTTGTGGAGGACATTTCAGTGGTAACTCAGTTACAAAATGCATCTTCCACCTAGGCTATTATTGGCCCACTCTTCACTAAGACTGTAGTGACTATGTTTGGCATTGTATCAAATGCCAACAACATGCTAACTTACTTCATGTCCATAACCATGCTTTACAAGTTGCTAAGGATTTTTGGCCCTTTTCACAATGGGGCTTAGATCTAATTGGTGAGATTAACCCTCATTCATCTCTCTGACATCAGTCTATTATCACAGTGACTAAATATTTCACTAAATTGGTAGAAGCTATTCCCCTCATCTCCACTAAAGCTAACAAAATTGTCGACTTCATTAACCATCACATCATCTATCATTTTAGTGTACCTCACAAAATCATCACCGATAATGGCAAATCTTTCAAAAACAAAACTATCCAATAGCTTTGTGATGCTTTTGGCATCAAACTCAGCTTCTCCTCACCTTACTATCCACAAGCAAATGGATAGGTAAAAGCTTATAACAAAATCCTAACAAAAATCATAATGAAGGTGGTCAATGACACTAGAAGAGATTGGCACACACACATTCCCTTCACTTTATGGGCCTACTACACTAGCATCTGAACCCCTATGGGTGCTACACCTTTCTCCTTAGTGTATGGAACTGAGGTCGTCTTGCCTCTTGAAGTAAAAATACCTTCTCTTCACATCTCCTTATATAACATCCTCTCCAATGATGAATTTCATCAAAATCAATTAACACAACTTGAGTTACTTAATGAATGTCATCTTACCACTCTTAATCATGTTCATATCTACCAAGATCGCATCAAGCATGCTTACAACAAAAATCTAAAAGAGTGATATTTCAAAATTGGAGACCTTGTCCTTAAAGAAAACCAACACGTGACCAATATAGAAAGAAGTAAACAAGGCAAGTTTGCTCCTAATTAGCTCAAACCTTATATAATGATGCACAAGTATAGATCAGGCACTTATCATCTGTCTTCTCTCGAAGGCCACCCAGAACCTGAGCCCCTTAATGCCTTGCATCTATGACCATTCTATTATTAACCAAGTAATAATTCACTTGATGTTTAACTTGAGCTCATCCCTTGAGCAACTCCCATCATCCTCATTCCTATTCCTTTCAACCCTTTTTCCCTAAAAAAATTAGTTAACCCTTTTTTAAGTATTAATGCTTTGTCCTAATAAAAGGGAAACCCCTAAACCTCTATAGTTTAGTCCATGACTAAAACTTTAGTCAACAATAAAACATAAAATTGGGATGCCTAACAAGATATTGAAAGGTCATAAACTATAAATGTAGACTACTCCCTCGAAGGATAGTTGCATTATTGTTGTAACTAATAGACTGCTCCCTTAAAGGACAGTTATTCAAAGAAGTCAAAACATACAAAACAAAATATAGACTCCTCTCTCAAAGGATGGCTATGTCAAAATTTTGCTATAAAAATAGCACCCTCTCAGAAGCTTCCTGCATCGATCAGCTTCACATGACCACAACACAAAACAACATCCCCAAGTAGACTTCCCGCATTGATCAGTCTACCAAAAAAAACTGACTGACAAACTATTAAGTCATGGACTTGCCTATAGTCATTCTCAGGGTCACCTATAAAAGGGGCAAAGTTATCCCTATTCAAAAGGGTTATGCTATCCTCACATATCACATAATCACACCTATTACCCTAAAATACCCAAGGGATTTTGAGCTCACTTAAACATTGTACTTCTCTAATAAAAACCAATGGTTAACGATGTAATGCATGAATGGGGATTTTGTTTGAAACATCCCTATCTATGTTATCATTATGGTCCTTGTCAATGAAAGAGCACTGTGCCTTTCACTTCTTACATACCTTTGTTACATGCCAGTTTATATTTTAGGATGCAGTGTCTTAAAATTATATGCTCGCATATTCTCAACCCAAACATTTTCTAGCCACTAACATAACATCATGATTTATTTAATGCAAATACCAATTTGTGTTATATAAATTATCATAGCCCATTCACATTAGTTTCTATGGAAAACAATACACATGGAAACTATCAACCAAACCCAATTTATGTCAACCATATACCATCACCAATATGGAAACTTGCTGAAGCATAAATAAACTCATTTCATTTTTAGCATACACCATCACCAATATGGAAAATTGCTAAGGATGAAAAACCACATAACCTATGTTATAGCATACACCATCACACAATATGGAAAAGGCTATAACATCATCATACACTCATCATTTCAAGCATGTACCATCAAACATATGGGAAATGCTAAAAACACTAACATAACCCAAACAACTATCAAGCTCTTTGAATCTTCTTCTTTTTGGGAGAACTACATTGGCTTCCCTTAAAATAGGGGCTATGTAGGTAGCACTCAGTTGACATGGGATATTCTAAGGTTAGCTTGGCCAATTCATTCATTCATTAACTTAATGGACCAACTATCTAAACCCTAGGCTCATCTATCGACCTAAAAACATAGGTCTTCTCTAAAACTACCCAAAATCATGACCAAACAACTAGCCTTGAAACTATAGAAGTCACCTTAGACTTCTCATGGGGCACATTAGAGATCACATACATCTCCCTAACCACAACAAAAAAACACTTGAGATCACTTATATCTCAACCCGACTCGATAAATGACCTCAGAGATCACAACTATCTCCTCAGACCATGACCACTTTTGAGATAGCTTTGTCTTAGTTGTTTTGATTGCAGATGCTACCTCACAAATAGTTAGCAAAATTATATTCACCCATCACACCTATTGTCAGATCATGACAAATTTGATCCCCAATATCTGTGACATTTTCATTTTTTCCAGGAGCACTTCCTAGCCTAGATACTTAGAACATAATGCCCATTAGAGCTACAACTTTGATTGTTTAACCCAATCAGCTACCACTAATAAGCTGGGGACTGGTTACTTTGATTTTAGTCTTCCTTAACCATTATACCTATAGCTTTTATCATTTAATCCAATTAACTACCACTAATAAGTTGGGGACCGATTACTTCAATTTTAGTCCTCCTTGACCTTGCCTGTGACAATTTGACCTACCTATCACATGAAGTGGTATATGCACAATCTTAACTATTGTAGCATTCACACTCCAACCTCACCTTACCCATCCACTACCTATCAAATTAGCACTTGATCTCAGGTTACCTTCTCTCGATTCCCACTTTGAGGGGAATACCTCATCCCATACCTAGGGCAACCAACATCTATTTTTGTCTTGCAATTCATCAGAACAAACCACAAGACAAAAAGGGGAAAATGTAGACACCAATATCATGTCAACACCCCCTTAGTACCCTTTTAAACGTTAACACTCCTAACCCACACTTTAACCCCTTTCACCTTGGACACCTCACCTAAACACCTCACCTAGACACCTTACCCTAAGACTATTTCTTAGCCTATGAGTCACCCTGAGACTAGGTCCTCCAAATCCTAACTACCCATGACCTATTCTCACTCCATCTTAACTCCCTAACCAACTCCTATGCCTTATAAACCATTCTTTTGACCATTTTCAAATGGCAAAGGCACTTGGCAGGTGGAGAAATGGGTAAATAGCTAAAAATAGCCCTTTTACCCATTCTTTCTCTACCAACGTTAGTTACATAAACCAAGCTCTAACATTGAGCTGGGCCCCCACCTTTTTGCACATTGACGTGCACACTCTAAGACCTCAAGCACCAAAACTTGACTATCATTCTCTTGGCTATAGAAGCTTTGAACAAGTCATTCCAGAGACTAGATTAAAACATTATATGAGGACCTCAACATCATCCACAATGGGAATAAGCATTATGACACCTCTGGTTCTTCACCTAATAAAGCTAAGTATTCTGGTTCTCATTTTAGTGTTTTAAAATACATTGTTAATTAGTTTCCATTTGATAGTTCTAAATACTGTCAAGAGGCTCGACTTCTTTTGTAGAGGGGTTGAAAGGCCTTCCCCTTATTCTCACACCCTTCTCACACCAATCCTCCACCTTTACCCTTCTTCAAACCTCATTCACCTTCCCACAACAATGCACCAACCTCTAAACTTTTGGAAACCCCCTGTGTACCCTAGAAATATTCTAAAAGCCATCCAAGGCCAACAACCCCTACCGACATCGATAGGCCAACCGATGTTGGTGCCATTTACCCCACTAACCTCGACAGGCATACCGACATTAGTGACTGTGACATACAAACTACATGGAATAGGTACGTACTATCTATTTTTCTCTTTCTTAGTCATTTATCATTTCTTCCTTTACAAAACTCTTTCTTTAAATAGTGGACTGTCATCCCTTAGGAAGCTTTACACTTTTGGGACCAAGCGTGTAGCTTGGCAGTCCACCATATCCTCTTCTAACATCTTTGTTCAAGTTTCATTCTTACTGTAGGTGTTTCCTCCATAACCAAAGAGGATCTCCCACAAAGCTTAGATATGGTGTGCACTAAATTTGAGTAACATCAAACCCAGACCTTTTAACCTTAGTTTCTTCCTCATTTGAATGCAATTAGTGAAAATTTAGAGAAACATTTGTCTCACCTTAACCACTAATGGTCATCCTAACCACTGACACTCACTATGGTAGAAAATAAGAGCAAGTTGTTTACACCTACCTGACCTTAAATTAATCCAATTTTTTGTGTCTTTATATATTCACAAACCCCTCTCTAATTTTTTGGAACATACCCAAGCCATTTAGCTCTAGTACTGACATTATGACCACCATATTAGTCATTTCTTTTCTATTTCTTTAGCGAGCATTTTTTGTGTTCAATTTAAGTACCTTTTTTATTATTAATGCAAGTAGTTTATCATTATATTTATAAACTCAATTATTTAAAACATGTGGATTAATAACCCTTAAATAATCTCTTGCTTTCAAGATCTATCTAATGTTAGGTAATCCACTTAGATATCTATCTAACCAACCATTTTATTTAGTGTTATCCTATTTGTAAGTCTTTCTCTCAAGCCAAAGAGGAGTTCTTCACAATCATCTGATTCAATGTGTGCATAATCAAATAGGTTTTTCAACCATACCTATATTTAGTTTTTTCTTCTTCCTTTTTTGAAATATAAACTAAAATTCATTGAAATAATAGTTTGGGGATAATGAGGTATTGGCCAACCTATGAAAATTTTGGTTCTCACATGTAACATGTATATGGACCTATGTTAAGTGTGGGTCAAATATGTAAATCATCTTGGCCAACTAATATGGGTTAAAGGAAGAGTGTGGTATAAATACAAGGTATAATTAGAATAATTGTGTTAGTTATGATGTGTGGATTCAAGAAAAGAAGAGAACCTTTGAAAGAGAAGGTATAATTTAGTTAAGACCATCAGAGTGTGAAAAATATTAGACATGTTTATCTAATCAATTTCATACAAAATGATACACTGGTCATTGGACTTAATTATCATAGAAGAGGTAGTCTGAGTAAGTTAACCCTAGAGGCATCTTGAGAGAGATTGGAGGTGAAGAGTGTAGACAAAGGTGATCATCATCAATTGAAGAGTAGAAAGAATGTTCAAGGTGATCTATTTAGGTAGCTGAGTGGGTGCTTGGTTGCCTAGGGGTTTTGTTCCTCTTTCTAAATTAAATCTTGTTAAAGGTCTATTTATTATGAGTCCTCATCTAGATATGGAAAATAACTCCTTGTGTGATTGGTGTCTTCCTAAACTAAGGTATGGGTGTTCTTTGATAAGTTAGTGGTAGTCTAAATGTTGGATCTTGTTTTATAGGATTGTAGTCCATCTTTTAGGTTTAGTGAGTTTTATCCCATAATAAGGTTTCCCACATATATGATGTGTTCATGTGATATATGCATGCTTTATATGTATATTATTTCATGTTTATATTGCTTGATCAAGTTGATGTATGGTAAATGTTTAAGAGTTGGGAATTGAATTGGATTAATTGCATCACTGAATCACCCCCTCTTAATGATTATACCTATAAAATTAGTTTGGGATAAGGCTAAATTTAATGGGGTTAGGGTTTGTGTTTAATTTAAAGTTATTTAAGTTAAGGTTTGTGATTAGGATAGGATTATTTGGGTTAGTTTGGTTTATGTTCTAGTTTTGATGTGAACTAATCATATGGTTAAGATTAGTGTTAGGGTTAAAGGAATGCTTTGAATTGGGGTTAATGTTAATATAATTAATGTTAGGTGGTGTTATATTTGGATTGGATGGAACTAATCCTATAAGATAATTGGAATGAGAAAATTAATTGTATAAACTATTATTTAGACTAGGATTATTGGGCATACTTGTAGTAATACCCAAGCATGGATTGGATGGGTGCATTGGTGAGAAAGAATGATTATTCAAACTTGGATTTTGATTTATATTTATGATGAATTGTGAGTCTTTAAGACTTAGATTTAGGTTGATTTTTTTTATCTTAAATTAAGATTCAAGCTAAGAGTGGATTGATCATGGCTTTGTGAACTAGAATGCATTTTCAAGTTTGGGGTGATCATATTTATGATTGGTAACTTGAATGTATATCCAATTTTGGATTGTTTGGAATCATTATTAGAAAACTTGAATGAACATTCAAGTTTTAGTTCATTAGATCTTTAATTGGTGAATTTTAATTCATATTCAAGCTTGAATTGGTTAGATTGACATGTGAGGGAAAATTTGCATTCGCACTCACGTTAGGATGATTAGGATTTAGATTACCAAAAGGATTATTTACTTGATGGGATTGGAGATTCATAATATATTGTTGAAAAATGTGCATGGATTTCCATAGAAAACCCATGACTTGATTGGGAGGATTCTTCATGAAGGATGGTTTTCCTTTTAACTTGAGAGATATAGGGATTGGGATTTGAGGATCCTATGAGGGAATTATTACCCTCTAAAGAGACTTTTATTGTGGATTGATCATGAATATAATATAAATTATCTTTACTTGTAATCAAGTATTGTATGTTTTTTACATCAAAATCAAATGGAAATTTGGCTCATAAGCTCAAAACGTGAAGCAAAAATTTATTTTATTGGTCATGATGTATTTGTCATATAAATAGGAAATAAGATAGCTTTGGGGATATCCTCATCTTGGTATGCCCATCCTTCTTCTTTATTTTCAATAATTTCACATATTTATACATGATGGTCTTGTCTTATAAATTAAAAAGGGTCATTTCCAAATGGCACATCCCTTATAATAGGATAATTAAGCATGTTCATGTGCCTTGTTATGGGTGATATAACTAGGGAAAATGACTTGACTCAAAGAACATAAATTGATACTAAGAACAAGAACCAAAGTGACTAAAAATATTTGATTTCTAACTAAATACTTTAGAGTTTTAAATTTAGAAAATTTTGATTCATGGTAAAGTATAAATAAATAATAAATAAGTCATAATTTAAACAAACACACAATTACACAAAAAATATGAAAATATAGGATTAAGATCATGAAAAAAATTTGGGCCTTCTAATGTCATTTAGTTATTCATGATCTTAGACAAAAAATAATATTTAAAGGCACTAACCATGGAGGATCATGTCGCTCACATGGCCCACTAAGTCTGATTTCAAGGGTATGTGGGAGGTAACTTTTTGGTAGTAATCTCTAACCAATTCATCAAATTCAAATGGAAAATAGGCTTACCTAGGCTTAAGTTTTTCACAAGATCATCTAGAGGAATCATATAATATGCCTTTCAATATGTTAAGGCCCAATTCTATAGAAGAAGTCAATTAAGTGGACACACATTATTGGGTTTTTAACAATGTGTCCAACATAATCATAAGGGTTTCATTCTGTTGACATTTATAAAATCACACTTTGAGGTACCTATTAAAACCATGTGTATTGGAGCATGAAATATCCTCACATCATGGTCTGATTAAAACACACAACTATTTCATAGTACATGAGGTTTGGCCTACCACATGGTGGTAAAATCCATGATTGTCAAAGCCCATAAAAAAATAAAAATAAAAAATAATAATGTTTGTCTTTGATTCCCAAGTATCATCACCAATGTCATTCCAATGGAATAGAATACACACAAGCATAACGTGGGTAACATGAAAGTTATAAAAGTTTCTTTTTATTCCTAAGTATCATCACCAATGTGATGCTAAGGGAAGAGTACACATAAGTTTACAATGTACACAAAATGTTGGAAAAGGTAAACAAATTAATTCTAAGAAATAAAGTGTGATGTAATAACTAAAATAAAAATAAAAATTGAAATAAACAAATTTTAATAATAAATATGGAAAGATTATGGTTTTATTTTTAGCCTTTTGCAACTTTTCTTTGACTAGCAGCCTACAAACAGTTTGTTAAAAAAATAGTTTTGGCTAAGAGTCAAGGCAACCTGGAACAAAGTTATAAAAACCCATAAAAATAAAACAAAAAAAAAGGTATTAATGAGGAATTAAAAAAAACACAGTTAGATAGAAAATGTGACATTGTCAGTGGTTAGCAATAAAAAGATAATAGAATACAGAGAAATAAAAATATAATGATTTCACAATTTTAAAATGATTTCATAGTTTTGGTCACTGAATTAGTTGTTAATGTATCCAATTTCATAGTTTTAAGGCATGATTTCACTATCAACCTGCATAATTTCATTGTTAGGATAAAACAAAACACATAATAATTTCATGGGTTTTAAATGATTTCACTACTTGATTTACTAATTTCATAGTTATTCTCATCGATTTCATAGTTTAGATCCCTAAATTCATAGATTTCCAAAAACAAAGAGTTATAAAAATAGAAAACATAAAAGAGACTATAAATGAACTATAAATATGCTAAGAAGGATAAAACTTTAAAAAGACCTTAAAAAAACACCAAAATAATGATTTTGTAGTTATACTTGATGATTTCATTATCAAATTCTCATATTTCATAGTTTTCCAAAAATATAGAGTTTCAAAAAATAAAAAGAACAATAGAGACTAGAATTGAAACAAAAATATTTTGGGAACAATAAAATTTATAAAAAGGCTATTAAAATAGGCAAGATGATGATTTCATAGTTTTCAATTATAATTTTGCTGTTACCATCTTCAATTTCACACTTTCATAGAAAATACATATAATAGACTTGAAAACACCATAAAATGACTAAAACTATAAAACAAAACTCTGAGACCAAGATCAAAAGTGTATGCACAATAAAAACTAAAATATCAATGGATAATACTTCTAAATGCACCATTGATGACTGTGATATGCAAAATATGAAGGAAAACTCCACCAAGCATGCCAAAAAATATGAAGGAAATATAGATGTAACTAGACTAAGTAATAAAATTCTCTTAATTATAATCTAAACTTAAATAATCTCAAGATATATCAATAAAAAAAATGAGGAAACTAAACTAGTTACAAACACATGCAAAGTTAGTCACCTTCTCCATTGTGTGATCAATGGTAGATTTGCTCTTTGTGTGAAATGTGGACACTCAATCCTTTCTCCAATGTAAATGGGGAATGGGTAGTGTTTTGATAATCAAATGAACTCTTGATGACTTTGATTCACTTAAGATTCACTTGGAATTTTTAATTCACTTTATTAGCTTGAAGGTGGATGGATTAAAGTGATGATTGAATGCTTATTTATAGGTTTTCAAAATATAAATCAAATGATGGAGGATTATTTGAATATTTAAAATTATCCAAATAATCTATGATTGATAATGAGTCCTCACCCATGAGGATGATGATCAGTTTAAATGGTTGAGATAAATAAGGAGATAGTTAGCTAAGTGACCAAGAATGGGTCAAGTTGTTTGACAAGTCAAGGGATGACTCAAGGTTAGTTGAGGAAGTTATGGGATTAGTTGAGTGAGACAATATTTGAGGGAGATAAAGTTGAAATATGTCCAAGTGAGGTGGAAAATCTATATTTATTAATTAGATTTGAACTAAAAGTGTGAATACTTGATTAACTTTGAATTATTCAATTAGTGATATGACATGAATTTGAATTTAAATTTATTGAAGAAGAATTACTATAATAGGTGTATTTCAACACTAAATGAAATTTAGTTTTATATAAGTTTCATTTTCATGTTGCTTGTATATAATGTTTATCTATAAAACACAAAAACATTCAATATTACTCGAAAAAAAATAAATAGATTGTATACATTTCCATGTTTACATTCATTATATTTTCCACATACTACATATATTATTTATGAAAGTCTAGTTAGTTTTATCATACATACATTCTTCACTTAATATCTTCGAGTGTTTGCATATTCTTATCAGACTCAATTCCATAACACATATCTAGATAGGATACTATCCACACATTGGGGGCACATACATAGATACATATATTCATCATTGATACATTTACTCATTGGGGGCATCCTATACATAACTTATAATTTACTAGGTTGTATCATTTTGTACTACATATCATAGATTTAGCATTGTTTATATTTGGATATTGATCATCCTATACTATATTGATTTTTTGCTAACTACTACTATTGTAGACTCAGCTTATGTACATATTTGTTATTATACATATTTATACCAAATGTTTATGCATAGTTTCATTTCTAATTTTCCCATTTTAGATTTGATTATCTCTTTGCTTTTACACCTATTCAAGGGAATTCAAATATGACATTATTATATGGCTCTATGCTAGTTATTTTAATTTTGTGTATGCTTTGGACATGTTCCCATGTCCTTGGGTGTGCCTTTTTTTTTATTGTGAATGTAGACATTTGAACATGTCATTCCATTTGGATCTAAGACAACCTTGATTTATCTTATAATATGTGGAAATTTTAACATATCCTTATATTTATTTATTTATCTAGCTTAGTGACATGTGCCCATGTCCCTTATATTATGGCCCCTTCACCTAATTTTCATGCCTCTTGTGTGTTTTATGTGTGTTTTTATGTATGTGTCATGGCCATGACACTTGTATCTTATTTGTTACACTTAAATTTAGTTAAAGATTCCATGAGCGACCTCATGCATCTCCCCTTCCTCCTTGGGTGCCTTCATGCACATTATGCCCCATCCCCCTAAGTAGTTTACATAGTTTATATCTAAATTTTATACTTATATACATACTTACATTGTGTTATATATATATATATATATATATATATATACAACTTTGTGAATGATAGATCTAACATACATTATACATCACTAAATTGTGTTTAAATTATTTTATATTCTCATGTCATGTATACACATTATATTGGTTTATTATATAGATGTCGTATATGTTCAAGCTAACACAAGTTGCATATATTTTATTTTGAAATAGTTATTTCATAGGTTCAACCGCTCCCCTCAAAAGATGGGGCATTTATAGAGATTTTTTATAGAGATCATGCCATCCATGTGCACTCAAACCCAATTTTTAATACCTAAACACAAATTACAAATATCAAAATCAAGAAAAGACATTGAAAATAGTTAGACATAGATCAATTTTAGTTTACATAGAAAAAATATAGGACACTAGAAAAGTATAGAGGACACTAGAACAATGTGATACCAATCAAGGGACCATGCTTATATCTATTAGCCTTTAAAATATTAAAATCTAGATTGGCTAGAAAGATAAAACATTTGGAGTTTAGGTTTACACAATATCAGTCACAAATTATTAGTTATGATTAGATTATTCTTAGTTTTGCACAGAATCATATCAATTTACTTAAATTGGGATAATCATGCATGACATAATCCCTCCCATTTCAATTTCAAATATACAAAGACATAGTTTACTATAACTCATTCCATGATCCATATACATAAATATCATAATTTGGGACATGTACATGACACATTATTTCTACATGATTATGGAGTTAGGGTCATTTCTTGATGTATATGACAAGATCAATAGCACATGGCACTTGATAAATATGCTTATGTGTCATATTATGAGTATTGTTGGGAAGATTGTGAAGATGAAGAAAGAGTTAAGATGAGGGATTATTCTAGGATGTCCCTATAACAAATCAAAGACTATGATCTGGTACCAGTACTAGATGACTTGGTAGATGATGAATTTTTAGTGAACCCAATTTATTATACCTAGGTCATCACACAACCCCTTCCATTGGTAATGTGGTTTGTTATAAAATCCCTTTGTCTATTTGATACAATAACTCATGTGATCAATAGAATAATCAATTAGCTAAGGAGCAAGGGAGTTAAGATTATAAAGAAAATAATAGGGGTGTGATAAAATATTTTAAAATTTAAGGTTAAGGGGGTTACTCCATCAAAAGAGGGTCTAGGAGAATCATCAGAAGAGGTGGAGAAGAATAAGAAGAAAAATACTAAGGTAAAGAAAGGGGAATCTAATAGAATGGGGGAAGCTATAAAACAACAAATGGGCCTCCCATCTAAAGACATAGTAGTAGCATAAGATTCCATATTCTCAAGTCCTATGACTGTCATAGTGACAACCTCCATCTCTGTGTTTTCCCCCCTCCTACCTACATCACTCTAGAGGTTTCAACACATCCACCTCCTACTTCTACTCCTATAATATCTTAGGTTTTAGTAGCTCCAATTTACACTCCACCTCTTGTCTCCACTTCCTCTACATCTCAATTTTCCACTTCACCTTCCATTCTAACATAATTAAGCCAATTAGACACTCAGGGTCCCCCATCAATGGAATCTCAAGTTTTCACTCCACTTTCCCTTCCTCTAGTTTCGACTTCCCCTTTCATTCCATTCCCTCTTTCCATTCTATTTATAATCCCTTCCATTTCATCCCCATTAATTTTAAACACCACCTAATAGTACAAATCTATGAACTTAGTCATCCTTACTTCAGTCCAACAAGCTACTATAACTCTTACAATAAGTACTATTTCACTTTCATCTCCACTCACTTTCCTTACATCACCAACCCTGAGTGGTCCCACACATCTCATTGATTCATTTAATGCTTTATATTCCACTCTTCCCCCTATTCCAAAATTCACAATCCATATATCTCTCTCATCTTCCACTCCCCTAAGGGACAAAATTTATTATGTTTCCCCCACCTCATTCACTTCCACTATTTCCAAAACTCCTTCAATAAAAATTGGAGCAACACAAGTGATTAATGTGAATCTAGGTTTTTAGGCTATTGATGGGAGTAAAGTGTCACAAAAACATGCTAAATAATCAATAACATCATCCTCTCAAAACTTTATAATGGTTATGATATATACTAGTGCAACAACATCAACTGATGATTCTTTGGTGATAAATTCTAATCAACCAGAGGCTACCCCTAGTTGGCTAGCCTAGTTAGTAGGGAATAAGAGGAAATAAATGATTGATCCTATTACATTAGACTTTGGTCTATCAGAGGTCCAAAATAAGTCCAAACCTACTCCTATGACCCTTTCTAAGATATTTAATGATGATAAAGGAGAAATGTATGTTGAAATTGTAGTGCCCCCATCAAGTAAATCAAAAGGAGACCTTGTGGTTGGGGATTATCAAATTTATAAGATCATATGCATAACTTATAATTTACCAGGTTGTATCATTTTATACTCCATATCATAGATTTATCATTATTTATAGTTAGATATTGATCATCCTATACTATATTGATCTTTTGCTAACTACTACTATTGTAGACTCAGCTTATGTACATATTTGTTATTATACATATTTATACCACATGTTTATGCATAATTTTATTTATAGTTTTCCCATTTTATATTTGATTATCTCTTTTCTTCTACAGCCATTCAAGGGAATTCAAATATGCCATTGTTATATGGCTCTATGCTAATTAATTTAATTTTGTGTATACTTTGGACATGTTCCCATGTCCTTGGGTGTGCCTTTTTTATTGTGAATGTAGACATTTGAACATGTCATTCCATTTGGATCTAAGACAACCTTGATTTATCTTTGCATATGTGGAAATTTCAACATATCCTTATATGTATTTATTTATCTATCTTAGTGACATGTGCCCATGTCCCTTATATTATGTCCCCTTCACCTAATTTTCATGCCTCATGTGTGTTGTATGTATGATTTTATGTATGTGTCATGGTCCTAACACTTGTCTCTTATTTGTTACACTTAAATTTAGTTATAGATTCCATGAGAAACCTCATGCATCTCCCCTTCCTCCTTGGGTGCCTTCATGCACATCATGCCCCATCCCCCTAGGTAGTTCACATAGTTTATATCTAAATTTTATACTCATATACATGCTTACATTGTGTTATATATACATACATACATACATATATATATATATATAGACATACAACTTTGTGAATGATAGATCTAACATACATTATACATTACCAAATTGTGTTTAAATTATCTTATATTCTCATGTCATGTATACACATTATATTGGTTTATTACATAGATGTCATATATGTTCAAGCTAACACAAGTTGCATATATTTTACTTTGAAATAGTTATTGTATAGGTCAACAACTCCCCTCAAAATATGGGGTATTCATAGAGGTTTTTTATAGAGATCATGCCATCCATGTGCACTCAAACCCAATTTTTAATACTTAAACACAAATTATAGATCTCAGAATCAAGAAAAGACATTGAAAATAGTTAGACATAGATTAGTTTCAGTTTACATAGAAAAAACATAGGACACTAGAAAAGTATAGAGGACACTAGAACAATGTGATACTAATCAAGGGACCATGATTATATCTATTATCCCTAAAAATATTAAAATATAGATTGGATAGAAAGATAAAACATTTGGAGTTTAGGTTTGCACAATATCAATCACAAATTATTAGTTATGCTCAGATTATTCTCAGTTTTGTACAAAATCATATCAATTTGCTTAAATTGGGGGAATCATGCATGACATAATCACTCCCATTTCAATTTCAAATATACAAAGACATAGATTACTATAACTCTTTCCATGATCCATATACATAAATATCATAATTGGGGACATGTGCATGACACATTATTTCCACATGATCATGTTTGCACTAGCTCATCTCAGTTAGAATGACAACTCCATGTCATTATCCATTTTGTATACTTTTAACATAATTTTCACTAATTTTCACACCAAGTTTATTACTTATTCCATTTGTAGTGGTTAGCATTTTTATGTAGTCCTTGAGTTACAGTTTCAACTGCCTGAAAGGCCCTTGAGCCATTTTTCATTTCAAATTTTTTGAGTGGACATAGATCCATCCTAAACACTTTTAGTTACATCACATAGATTCTATTATAGTTTAAAGTTTTAGTATAGATGCATCTACTACAGATGTGTAGGAAATTATGGATTCATAACCTACTTGATTTCCTGAGCCACCTACATAAGAGGGATGGATAAGTCATAAGTCCAATCCAAGTTATTCACAAATTATGATCCACCAAACAGGCATGGGTAATGATGGGGTGAAGTCCAAATTAAGTTATTAAACCACCGACATAAATATTGAGAAATCTATCATCTCATTTCAAGCTATTCACCATTTGATCACCATTTACATGCACACACATAATATGTCACCAGGTTTTAGCATTGGTTCACATACTTAGTGTGGTGTATTCATTATTTTCCTCTACCTTTTATCTCTTTACTCAATTTTTGTCTTTTCTTTTGATATATCTTAAGGAATGATTCATCCATGTTTCATTTTTAGGACACACAATGGATCACAATCCATAGACTCAAATTTAGATTCATGTATTTCACCTCATAGGTAAGTCCAGGTACACTTATTTATCCCTTATCCTAGTAATTTCCTTGTTATTCATTTTTAGAATAGGGGGAATGTGGTCATTAAAATTAACCATTCATACTTTGGATGTCCACTTGAGGTCACTTTACCCTTAGTATAGCACTTGACCCATCTCAAGGGCCCTTTTAATTGATTTTTAGTCACATGACAATCATAAATACCACTCGAGTCTATTAAACACCACATAAGACCCATAATGGTGTAATTACTTAGGGATTTAGGTCCCTAAACCCTCTAAAAGTTATTTTTACATCTCCCTAAGAGTATATGAGTCAGCCTAGACCTATTCTCAAGTCATCCTCCCAAGTCATTTTTATCAAAATAGTATATAAACACTACTTTCACACTTACATTATAGGTGGACATTATCATAAAAAAACACATAGATGTACCACTTCACATTAAGGTAAAGCTCTAAATTATTCTAATAGTTTATTTACTTATTCCATACATTCAATAATCTAACCATAATGTAGGTATTCAAATCTCAAATGGCCTCTGAGGCATTTTCTCATGCATTCACACTTAGGCATTATAGCATTCACTTGTACATTGAACCTATGCTTATATTGGGAGTACCACATCAAGTTTGATTCCATTTCAAGGTATTTGTATGTAGGAAACCCTCAACATAGTAGGTTGTTGAGGTCACATCTAGCTTACCCCACTAACTCCTTTTTCTCATGGTGTTCACTCAAGCCCTTACAAACATGGAAACCTAAGGATTTAGGAGTAAACCAAATCTACAAGAAACATTACTAATTTAAGAGACTTTAAATTTGGACCAAAGTTATAATATATCCTATTCTAAAAAACCTAGAAATCATTTATGAAGATTTTGAGTGGGATGCTGGTGCACTATTGTGGACACTAACACATTACACTATTGTCTAAAGAGTTTTACTACATGAATGCTGATTCTGACCTTTGTATAAGATTTTCAAAAATCATACTTATATGATCACCAATATTCATAGTCTAATTCTTCTTGAAAGGACTATTTCTAGCTGAGTTATTATTTCTCTCTCATCCTTTCCATATTTAGCAAATCAAATTAGGTCAACTATTATACAAATAAGTGGTTATATTTATTGCGTATTTTTCCTAATTTATTTCTCCATACCTTTAATAACCTAGGGTTTACATTCCATAAATCCCTTAAACCATTGTGTTTTTTCAATTTTTGAGCCTCAAAACTAGTTTTTACAAGCCAAAATGTGATTGCATCTCATAAACAAAGTTACAACCCTATTTTACAAGTATGTTACCAAGGCCTTAAGTATATTTATAATTTTTTATGTTTTCAAAGATACTTAAGAAGCCTATAGTAAGATTTTTACAATGTTTGATAATGATGCAATGGAGAAACATGTTTTTAAATATAGAAACGTGAGTTATTAGGTCTGAATATGGTCTCAAGCATAATTCAACAACATTCACAAGGTTGTTTCAAGTTTCCAAATATGTCTCTCACATTGATATAAATATCATTATGAGGTTTGTAGAAGGTAGGTAGAGTAGGTAAATATTTTGAGCATGACCTTATAAGAGGAAAAGTAGGGTTTTAAGGGTAATAAATTTAACATACCTTCATGCAAGTCACTTACAAGTCTACAAGTTTGTATAGTACAGGGTTTTAATAGGGATTATGAAAATAAAAAGCTTACTAAAGAGATGAATCACATGTTTCCATGGCATAAACTCTTATACAAGTATGCATGTATGAATTATAAGGTCTTCAAAATGGTATAAAGGCTATGACTCAAGGATCAGAACCGTCAAGCATATTTCAATGGTTTCATGAGGTCTAATAGGTCTATAAACATAGATGAGACAAGAAAAATGAGTTTCAGGCCTATGTATTAGGCAAAATAGAGTTATTTCAAGGTTTTTGATGAATAGAGATGAAAAGTATGGGTTTAAAGCATCTAAAATCATGATGGTAGGTCTCTCAAGATTGAGCTAATGTATTTTAAAAATAATAAATGATTTTAGTTACTTGAAAAGCATCCCCCCCACATGGAAATAGATGAAAACCTACTCCTAAAGATGTGAAACCTTATCAAGTGGTTGGTATTTATTAAAATAATGTGTAAGGGCACTAGATGAGTGAATTAGGCATGTTTTAGTCAAAATTAATACCTATTTTCATGTATAAGAACTAGAAATGGATTTTAACATTAAGAATAAGTCAAGATTAGTTATATTCTCTCCATTATGTATGCCCAAGGGAAAGTGTCAAGTTCAAGGCTCATCAAGGTAGTAATACCAAGTCTATTTCAAGAATAAGTCTTCTAAAAGAGATAATTGGCATGAAAATATGATGTCTTACTCCCTAGTATGCTAGGTAGTTTACATGGAATAAGTCTAAATCATTGAAGGAGTTAAATGTCTTCAAAAAGTTGGTCTCTTTTTCCTGCATATGCCTAGATTGATGGAGATGGTTGAGGAATTGGTCTTGTCTTCTCTCATTATCTTGTACTTTATATATGAATATTTTTCAAATGAACTAAGGATCCCTCTTCTTTAGTGTAGCAAAATTATGCTCATTTGAAATTGTAACAGTGGCTTTAGCCTTGAGATCAATAAAGAACCGAGTTTACCTTTCTTTAATTTCTAGCATTTTGTGTGATCTTTACTTGTGGAAAATCAATCCTTCCCTTGAATTATTTTATAATCTTATTCATCTTCATACATATAAATATTAATTTATAGGTTGTATTTTGTGTATTATCAAACTTATATAAAAATTAGTAGTGGATTTAATCATTTGAGTCCTTTTTTAGGGTGATTTGTGATCCCTCCTATTATTGTATTAAGTTTATTACCTTCATAAAAAATAATTATGTGAAATGAGTATAATTTGAAGATTATGTAGAAGAGTTATCAATTATGAAAAGGTCATCTTGTGCTGATTCAAGAAAGTACATGAGTTATCTAGGTTTTGGTGCATCACCATATTGTAATTTTAGTTTATCTTTATCACTTTTCATTAACAAGAAACTCAATGCCAATTGTAAATAAGTATTTTTATTAGTTTTTTAGTCATACAAGTTGATCTTAAATTAGATGTAAAAAGTTCAAGAAGGAAGCTTGCCTTCTTCAGAGTTTCATCCCAAGGATCCAAGGTCCCACATATTAGGGATGTTCCCATTATTACACTAATTCAAATAGTGATCAATCAGGTGAAAGATTCAATTGACAACATATCCTTTAACTTTTATTTTTTTGAGAATGTATATAGAAAATACTTTGGTAATTTCTTGTGTATAATATTTGTAGGTCACCAATCATTTACCATGCCCAAATATAAATAAAGTGGATAATTTCTTATATTTCTAAATCATTGTACCAATTCATATAAATACCTAAGATATTATGTTTGATATACTAAAATCTTATCAAATTTATGAACTTCATTTTAGAACTTTTAGTTCATAAATCATGATATGATTGAAGAGGAGGAATACTTTTTTGATGATGATGAATATGAGGAGATTTTAAATTCAAAAAAGTACAATCATCACATGCAAGTGAAAGAGAAGGAATATATTAATTTTTTATGTGATATTAAATCCAAAGAAATGGTATACATTCAAGCTCTTGATCTAGAACCCATAGTTACAAAATTTCAATTTCTAAAGTAATATTTTGTCTTTACCTAGCAAGATTTTGAGGTAATTATTTTCAAAAACAATGCTTATTTTGATTTTGGAATCAAAGAAGATAATAATATTGTAATCATGTATGCACATCATTTTGAATTTAAAGGGAAGAAATTAAATGAATTAATGAGATAATTCAAATATGTTTTTACATATTTGATAACTTTAAGAAAAAGAGCATTGTTGTTACCATAGGGTGGAAGACATTTTGTACCAAGTTTCCAAACCCACCTTCCCAATTTTGTTGGGCTCATCCTTTAGTGTACATAATTTCTTATTTTCTTGTGTTTTTTGTTTTTTTTTCAAAATTATAACTATGTTATATATCTTTGTCATCACATAGTATTAGTCTATCCCAACATTGAAAGAAGTAAAGTTTTCTCATAACAAACATTAGATAGAGTTTAAACAAAAATTTGTTGAAGAAATGAGTCCTTATATTCTTATGGGCTATTAATTTCAAATGTTTTATGAATGTATGAGAATAATTTAAACTTTAGGAGCTAAAAAGTAATTAATCATCCTTGAACAACTCAATAAATTACTACAATTTTATTTGTGCATTTTTAGAATTTGAATGCCTATGATTAAAAATAGATCATGTGAATTTTAGAAACATTAATTTTCTTATTAAAACCATAAACCTACGCTTAGTTTCACATATGAAGCAAAAGGGAAAGACTAAATTTATTTAACTATGTCTTAATAGTCATGAATTTTTTGAGTCTATCATTATATTTTGGCTTCATCCCCAACCCACAATGGAATAAACAATGAAATATTTTCAAAAGAAATAAATCAATAGGAAATTGAATAAAATACAAAATCTAAATTATTTATTTGAAGGGGTGATTCAAGTAATCTCCATCGCAAGATTTCCATCCCAACTAGCAGTGGAGAAAGGCCTTGAGTTAGACCAAATGTATATCTATTTGAGATGTATATGCTTATATTGTAGAAAATAAATTCCCATGACATTCTACCCAAGCCAAACATTCAAATTATTTCTTCTCATAAGATATGATTGTTTTAGAAAAAATTAATTTTTTAATGTGAATTCAAGAGCTATAAAAGAATCAATCACTTTGAAACACATTGATGGTCCTAGGAAGATCTATAAATTAGAATGTCATAATTTGAGGTAAACTTTAGTGCTTTCATATATCTAGTTTTGTCTAAGGATTTATCTATAGTTTTTTTTTTAATCTAGTGAAGATTTAGATTCTATGTTTTGAATGATAAATATCATTTTCCATGCATAAGTCACCATTTATTGGGTCCAACATGCCCCATACTCAAAATTCTCATATGAGGACCCTATTTATTTAGCATACTTATTTATTATTTATGTTCTTGCCTAGCTTTATGACCTCATAAATGAATTCCACTCAAGTTGATGAGATAGACATTCATTTTTGAGTCTTTCACTCATGTGTCAAGTTGGTTTGATTAAAATGACTTACCTTCAGTTGGCCATTTATTCACAATGATTATATAATCATTATCTAGATTTCAAACAACAAAATATTGGACTTTTAAAGTTTTCTTGAGTGATTTAGAATTGTATTTGTTATTAGGTTAGATACTTTATATCATCTCAAGAATCCTAGATAAGGTGTTGTGTATATTCATTTCATTATTATTTTTGCTTTATAAAAGACCTCTGGTTTTAATCTTTTATTGGTCTATTTTATTCCTTATTATTTAAAATGTTTTATTTTGAAACATCTATGCACCAAATCCTAAATCATGACTTTCTTAAATATTAAATTGAAATGGGCCAATTTCAATATTTTATTTCTTTGAACCTTGGAATTCATTATTAAACTCTTTTGATTGAATTACGATCATTATTTGTATATATATATTTAAAATTACAATTTAAATGTTGATTTTATCATGTTAAAATATTAATTTATCTCTTAAATAAATTTAATTCAGTTAAATTATTCCTTGTTTAGTCAAGTTTTCATTTAAATCAGGGTTTATCTATACATTTTTAGGATCTATTTATATAGATTTTCATGTTTTCTAGGGATTTATTTAAATGGTTTCACTAAATAACTTATTAAATATTTTTTGAGTTGACTTTACCTTGAATTTGTTTTTATATATATTTTAAAGTCTTTTGAGCCATTGATCTTCACTAGCCATAAAAATCTCAAGAATTTGAAGTCTGTGGGGGTGTTCAAAAATTGCTAAGTTTATCCCATGGCCCAACTTCCTAGATTTACAATGCATGTCATCAATTCAAAATCCTAGGTGATATGAGTTTTTTAAAAATCTATATTCATCCCAAGGCTTGGATCCCTAAAATCATTCCATGTGGAAAGATATTAGAGAGTAGGGGAACAAAAGGCTGATGACAGTCCATAGAAGCTCTAAGGCTTAAAGGCCTATGATGATTCCATATAGCATCATAGTAAATAATTACTTGGGGGTTAATTTGAATAGTATAGGGCTCTAATGGAATAATTATTATAAAGATACCACATGGTAGTATCATCGATGATTTGAAACTCACCTAAAAATGCAAAGAAGTAGATTATAAAATTTACTGTGTGGAAGGTAGAGGAACCCCAAGATCATGCCACATGCCATGATATCATTTAATCATAGCATATCAATTATTGTAAAAATTACTAAGTGTTGGAGATGTCTAAGTCTTGAGATCATTCCATGTGGCATGATATTTTGGATTCAAAGATCAAAGAAGGTGATACATAGTGAAAAGTTCTTGAAGATAGTCCAAGCATAAAGTCTTGAGATTGTGACATGTGGTCATATTTCAAGAATTCAACTATCACAAAGTAAAATTAACTATTCCACAATTTTGATATTGTGACACATGGTAAATATATCAAGAAACTAGAAATTGGAGGATGTACATAGATCCACATAAAGTCATCAAACCCAAGTGCTTGAGATAAAGCCACATTACAACATCTCAAGATCCTGGAGCTTGGGTGGCTAACATAATCTAAAGGAACACTACAAAATAATCTTGAGTAATATGATCCATCCACATGGTGGGGTTTTGTGTGATCAAATATAAATAGAGCATAGTACATAGTCATTAGTAGAAGACTCCCCAAAATCCTTAGATCATTCTAAGTGGTACAATCTCAGGGACTCATAATATCTAGAGTAAAAAAACTAAGCATTATAAGGCTTGAGATCTTAGAAAGTGAGATTGAAATAAGTGTCATAATCTCAAAGACACACAAACCCTTAATACATGTAAAATTTAACATTCAAGAAGATACTAGAGGAGAAAAAATGATAATTTAAGCTTGATTGTAATTGTAGGTTGATATGTAAAGAGCACAAATGCAGCAAGGATAAAATAGGCCTGAGTAATCTTATGTGCTAATCAAATACACTTTGCATGAGATGATGGAGCTAATAAAATGTTGATATTATACCATGAGAGAAATTAGATCATAGAGAGTGTGCACAACATAAATTTACTTCATTATTCAAAGGCATTGATAATTTCATCAAAAGGAGAAGATGCACCTTTTTTTAAATTAGAACAACCCATTATTCCAATATTGATTTGCCTAGTTATTACCATTTAATAAAGAAAATATATATTTAATAGAAGATTTATTGTCACAAAGATAAGCATGTGGAATTAGGAATATACAAAATAAGTCATGAACTAATTGATCCATATTTGGGATACTTTTCCAATCACATGGATTTTTCTATTTAATCCTCTAATTAACTTGTGGAAAGACTTCAAATTTAGTAAATTCTATATAATTAGATCTCAAATTTCATTTAAGACAACATCCTATTTCATCTTAAAAGTCGTTATAATATGGTAATTATGCCATGACTTATTATTATCCTTTATTTATGTGTTATATCAAGAAATTAAGTTTTAATTAGTTACTAAATTTAATTTTGGTCATCAAGCCATTAAATTTTGGTTTTGCATCAAGTCAATAAATATAATCGCCTTTCTTATTTAAGAATCAATGCTTTCTATTATAAGGCTCGCATTTATTGTGCCAAATATCTATTGGATTTGTGTTAAGATTGCACCTATCTTTCCTCTCTATTTTTTTTTCATTTGATTATCTGCCAAGAGATATTGATTGTAATAGAATACTCTTAAGGATGTTGAATTAAAATTCTCATTATGTTTTATTCACTTGATGTTATCCATTATTTTGATTTGAGATAAGTAATATGTGTTAAGAAGCTTTTTAGATTCTTGTTTTTTAAATGGACATGTAGTTAAACTATGTAGCAGCTAATTTTATTGATTTTAATTTCTTATTATGTTTATCTTGAAGTTGTCATTAAGTAATTATGTGTTATAAATACAGGATGTTGATTTTCTTTCTTTTGATGAAGGATTAAAAATAATATGTTCAATTAATTTCTTTAGACTCTTTCTTATTGAGTATTTAGGTTTTTGTATTAGTTAATCCTAATATATACTATTATGATTGAATCCAACTATCCCCACTTCTCATTATTATAATATCTAATCTTAGTTAAGTAAAATCTCCCTTTTCTTCCCTCCCTACCTTACCTTCTCTTTTCATTTTTGACAACATCCTACCTTAGATTAGTGTGACATGAAATGCATTTAAAAATAGCATAATATTTTTATCAATTAAATCAGATAGACAATAGGATTTATAAAATGGACTAGAAAGACATTAATTAAACCTCTGTTCATAATAGTTGTTACACACCCAACTAAAAATTTTGGAAATTTCTCAACCCTAGGATCCCTAGGAAGAATCATAAAATGAGGGGACATTCATCCCATATGATGTATATTCCCTTTTTCCTCTTAAATTAGTTAATTTAATAGTTATATTTTAGTGGGTCATAAATTGAGACTATCAAAGTGTCATTGGTAAGTTGCTTTATGAGTTATTCTATCTATACTAGGTGAGTAATGAATGAATATTGATATTGTATATACACCAATACCCTATTGTAAATATATCTCATTAAATAACTTAATAAAACCATAAAGATACATTATAATTGTAAATTTGATGAATTTATGGCACTTGACATTTAGTTTGACACATGACATTAATGTCGACATAGGCATCTAGGTGGGAAGTAAATGTCTAAGAAGATGTAAAATAGGTACAAGTCTAAAACTTGTAGAGGATGATAATAATAAGCTTTATATAATTTTGAGGAGTATATAAAGTCTATTCATTATTAAAAAAATATGGTCAAACCAAGAGATAAGCAATAGGAACAAGAGATATTAAATGCAAGCCTTTCAACATAAGGGAGGTCTAGGAACTGAAGGGTACAACCATGAGAATTAATTGTCAAGTGTAAAAGACTGAGGTGTTATATAATTTATATATAGTGTCTACATTTATCCCCCATATTTAATCTAGTAATGAAATTACTAGTTTAAAGGAAAAGGATTTCATACATGCATGTGCACAACACACCTTGCATTTATGTGAGTCTAACTTGAGTGATTTTATGGTGAATTATATATAACCAATATCATGTTATGGTATATAATCATTTCATATAATATGGGTATATACCATAACATGACATTTTATATACCACATACAACAAACTATGACATATAAAAATGTCACAATAGGCAAAAATAGTATGGGGGGCACAATTAATGGACCATATTTAAATGCTATAAAAATTAATACAATACATGACAATATCAAGCAATAAACACACTAAAAGAAGTGAAAAAAGAAAACATGGAATCATAATCAACCAACATATTCATATCATATTAGTCCATAGATATATGTGTTATAAAAAATGTTAAGTACATAGCATATAAAGTACACTAAAAAATATATAAGCATGGATAAATGCATCCATAAGTATATAAACTAAAACATGATAATGGAAAGTGATCATAAAATAATATAACTTGGGTGTATCATTATCAAATATATGGATTCCCCTAATGTCCATATGACATGATTAGATGGAATGCCCAATATTTAAAAGTTTATAGATCATATGCCTAGGTATGATTGTATCACTCTCATAATATGCATGAAACATATGTGTGTATATAAATAGATGATATGTTATATGTCAACATATAAATAACAACATAGATGCCAATGATCTAATAGAACATCTACGGGTTTAAATTGGTATTTTTTGGAATAATAGAATTAAAAATATTGTCCTATGATCTCATACAAAGGATGATCATAGGTATCTTCCCACAAGTAGATATTGGTGGTACTATAAAGGGCACATATAGGCATAATATATGACATTTTAGTATTTTCAATGCTCTAAATATCTATAATAAGACTCTATTGTCATGAAGACACAATAAAAGTAAGGGTTCATAGAACCCATCATTTAATTATTTGTGTTTTCTTCAAAGTAGTAGTAATATGAACATGTTTGGTTTCTCTAGATAACTAAATGTGTTGGGTATTATTATATGAGGATTTAGCATAATCCACTATGTGTCTCTAAATCAATGATATATCAATTATTGGCCACCTATGAAAGGATATTTCCAATTGGTTTCCCTTTTATGGAGGATTGACCTTATTATGTTTCATAATTATCTACCCAGCTATAAATGTTTTTTGTTCAAGTGAATTCTCATATGGAATTCTAAAAAATGTAAATACCCTATGAACATAAATATTTTTTACACACCTATACACTATATAAGGTATTGCACAAAGTGTATGTATCCAAAGTCACCATAATACATATCAAATACATATTTGTATGGTATATCTAATAATTTAGTGACCACATGTGTTGGGCCAAACTATAAATGTAATTTAATCTCACGAAGAAACTATTACGAGTTCTCATCAAATTCTCTAATTTATTTAGTTGAAGGATGTAAATCATCTTGTGTATAACCCAAGTACATAAGAAATGTCATGTTGTAAACATTCTCACTTTCATAATTATCAATCATAAAAATATGTATATATTGGTGATTAATGTGTCCTCAAATGAATAAGTAATGAAGATCTGAGTTATCATCCATAATCACGTTGTCATCAAAAGTAATAAAATGTTTATGAACCATAAGAGGTGTATATTTCATACAAGTATTATTATATCCCAAATTTTCCCCCTAGATAATTCAAATATACATTCTAAAATTTAGGATAACATGGAAATATCTCTGCATATAGACAAGCTATTACAAGAGACATATCTCTAGATTGAATGGCTAACTCCCTTGATCTATCTTTTCAGCTCACACACTACACTAATCACTATTGGAGGTGAAAAGGGACTAATAAAACATAAAATTAACCTACATTAATGGTGGTGATACACCAAAGATAACTCCACAAACATACTTGCATTTTCACTAAGAAGGTAAACTATTAAAATTGATCTTAACCTAAAAGTTCTTCTAGCATAAGTATTTATATATGGAGGTACATTATTATGCATATCTAGAGGTGGGTGAATAAGAGGTATAATATAACAAACTACTAATCTCTCTCACACTTTAAAAACATATTCACTTCATGATACCTATTAGAAGAGATGTTACTCACACTATGCATACAAGATCAGAATGGAAGCAAGGAGAAAACATTCATCACTTATCATCCAAATGGATTAATTGACATACTTAGACAAGAATTTTAGAAAATAAATAATCTTTAGAAATTTATTCAAAGGTAAAACAAGATTTCCAACTATAAATGATTCATCATACCAATTTTGGATCATTTATAAGGCCAAAATGGATTGAATATATAGAGCATAGGAGAGGAGAGAGAAGGAATGACATTGAAAAATCACCATGAAATATGTCAAATCTTTAAAAATAATTACCATAATAGGAAATCATATAGAAAATAAGTCATAAGTTTATATCAGATAAGTGTCTATTATAAATGTAAAATCCTCCTAAAGTTAGCATAGAGACACTTCATTCCTCTTCTTGGAACTACCCTTCTTGATGAAGAGTTAACTAGCTATACAAAATTATTTTAGCAATCATTAGCACATGTTCCCTAACCTAAGAATATAGAAACAATATTTTTAAATTCATTATACACCTCTCAACTGATGGACTTCTCTTTATCACTTGTCATTCACTTTTTTACAGCTACTAACTATCCCTCTAGGTCTCAATTCCCACACTTGTCACTATGGTAACCTATAGATGTTCAAGAGAATTCATTACAAGGATGTAGGACACCTCATCAGAGCATCTTTATCCTCTGGTCTATTATGTAGAATTTAAGAAACTCAATATCATACCTCTCACTATTCCAATTTGGCAATCACCTTATTTCTCACTATTGTTGAGGTCAACATACCAACATTTTTTTAAAATGAGGACCCTTGTTCAATTTTGCGAATTGTGTTATTAATTGACATTCAAATTGATAAAAATTTATTATTTAATATCATGTTTTAATTCCACTTGCATTGGCATGTTATCTTATAATTTTCATTTGACCTTATCTAATATTACTAATGTTCTATTTTGGTCTTTCCATGTTGTAGGTTTAATGGAGTTCTATTTGAATGAACATTGTTCAGGGTTGTATGCTTTGAATTCTAATTTAACCCTTTTTATTAAGCCTTTGGTATTTTAATTGATTAAAAAAATATATGTCTAAATAGTGTTAAAGACATTAGTATAAATGTTTTAGCCTAAGTAGTTTTTGAAATAGATTCAAATTTATGTGGGAACATGTTTTTATATTTTTTTTAAACTTAGTCTAAATTTTCTCCTAAAGTTTTAATTATGTTATTAACACAATTAAAACCTTAGTCTAAAGTTTTATACTAATTCTATACATATATCCTGAAAGCTTATGTCTTTAATTTTATATCCATAGGAATGAATTAACACAAGGATGCCAAATTTCAATATCATGGGAACTTAGGTGAAAGATCAATGATCCATGGATGATAGCCTAGGTCAAAATGTTAAAAGGTTCTAAGATCAATGTGAGAGGGACAAGTGTCACAATCTTAGAGGCAGATCAAAAATCTATGGTGAGTAAATAGTTAAATTGTCAAAGAGCTTATGAAAGAACACAAGAGGGATAAGGGACATGATCTCAACAAGGGGTCAATAAAATTGATGGTCCATATTTGAGATGGTGTATAAAGAAAAGAACAAATGATATACATTCATTTTACACCTAGTAAATCAATGGTGTAAATAAAGGTAGACTTTTCAAATTGTCTAAATTAAATATGGTGGTGACACATGTCACAACCATGATGAATTAGATGAAGATCAATGAATAGCATTCAAGCTTATGGATCAATATAAATGGTTCAAATTAGTTCAATAATTCAATGGGACAATATATAATCAGAGGTTATCACATGGAAAAAAGGCATTAATTGATGGAGTGTGTTTGTAAGGTACATAGAGAGCCTATGGAGCTACCATGTGGCACACTTTCAAGAGCTCAAATAAAATATTAATGTCCCATGATGAAGTCAAGGATGGAAGACTTCTTAAGAGATCAATGGTGAAAATTGGTCAAGCTTTGAGATTACATTATTTTATGACATGTGTCCAAGAGTGATAAATGATCATATTTTAAATAAATGAATAGCATGACATGGTGATGTCATATATGTAGAACACATAAAATTGGAGATATTTTGGAACCCAATACATGAAAAGTATAAATGTGCAATATAAATGTAATATAAGTCATGAAATATCATTATTATAACTAGCCTACCGCCATTAAAATAGTGCATAAACTTTCAAATATCCTAAAGTGTATGGATTACCCTAATTTGTCTC
The DNA here is from genome assembly GCA_037957365.1 of Torreya grandis. NCBI lineage: Eukaryota > Viridiplantae > Streptophyta > Pinopsida > Cupressales > Taxaceae > Torreya > Torreya grandis. The sequence goes on along the minus strand of JARHVA010000205.1, from coordinate 5,049,657 downwards.
TATAATAATTGGTTTGAACTGAGATAGTTGGATTATCATCCCCAATTAGATAATTTGATCAAGATTATAGCTATGGTGATCCATAAGCATGTTTCAAATCAAGATGTGGAGCTATATTTGACATCATATACAAAATGTCATGTGTTTGAGAATATTGAGTTTATTGTTGCTAATTTGAACATAGGAGATAAAAATTGGTCTTAATTATTTTGGACAATTGAGAACCAGCTAGCTATCACTGAGGAAGAAGAAAAAAATTCTCTATAAGGAGACTATATGATGACATTGTAGCAATCCATATGACTAATCTACACTACACAACTGCAAAATTAGAGGTAATTTATTCCATTGACATTATTTCTCCCATTTTTTAAGGATGATAAAATAGACAAGGTCATGTTAATTAATGAACACAATTATAGGAAAGTGGATTACATTTATGCTATTGCATTTGAGTCTTATTATAAATTACCTAAACCATAGATTTACCTAGATTTTATCAATTAATGGGCCAAGAAACATAACTTAATGGACACACTATCTATTTAGCTAAACTTTGGTAACCAAGTCTTTTTAGACCTTGTAAATAACATCCCTATCAATCAATTCAAACTAGGTGTTAGGATGGTAAAGATAATTTTAAACAAATTTTATGGATGTGCAACCACAACATATGTTGATCTAACATGGGTGGCCATAGTATATTTCATCATTGAAAAAGTGATGGTTACCCACTATGTGAGATAATTATCATATTTTTTAGTAGAAAAATATATGCAATCATGCATAAGAAGAAGAATGAGTCTTTTACGATGTCTTATATCATGTATGCCCTATGTGCAATAATAAAGATCCCCAATCAAAGAGAATGGTCCCCAAATAGAACACAAACTATTTCTCTATATTGTTCTAAGTAGCACATCTATAAATATAGGGATAACATCCAATTCATTTATCACTATGCCTACCCAACATTAAGTGAAGATATAACTAGTATCCCTATGTCAAGAATTAACCCTTTGATCAAGAAATATGTTGAATGAATGGGGGCTATATGGTTATACCCTAATTACACTATCATAATTATTGAGGGAACTTAAAAATCAACTTTCAAATTGTCATTACATTTTCTTGATAAGCTAACAAAGTAGGAGGTGGTCTACCAATTGTCCCATGGTGTAGATGGCCTTTGTAAAACCAAAAGAAAGGGACTTCTTCATAGTTTTCCTATGACAATTGGAAAGACAAATTTAAGATGGTGGGATAATATTGAGGTAGTATTAAAGCATAGGTTGTCTTTCAACCTACAGATGGATGATATTAGGCAATAGGACCCTTACGGGAAGGTGGAAGAGCATTTAAGAATCAAAGGCATTTTGAAAGTGCCTTATGAACATGAGCCCAGTGCCTTTAATTTTATATACATTAAAGCATAATCATACTTTGAAGTGACTAGAAGATTAAAATACCACAACATAAGACCTAACTCTAGGTTATAAAGAGAACCAAAGGTGGATGATAGGTAGAAACTAGGACCTAGGCATTATCATTTTATCATTGGCAAATCTTCTAAACTTGCATCAGTCAGTGCACAATCACATACACAAATATAACATAATATTGAAGATAAGAGGCTAGAATAAAGAAGGAAAAGTGAGATTGCTTCTAATTAATTAGTTCCAAAACCTTCTAAGGTATCAGAATATGAATTACATCAAGAGGAGTTTCACATGATATCCATAGATCCTCAAGAGTCTAGTGAGAGTGTATTGAAAATGTTATCTATGACATATATAGATTCAAATGAAGAAGATAAGACAAGTGTTGAGGAAAATAAGGATGACAAAGGTAAATATTTTGAATTATTAGTTATTGATGCCTCAAAGAGGAAATCAGAGACTCCCCTTGTTCCAAAATCTAAAAATCCTAAGCTGACCATCACTATTCCCTTGAAAGAAGTCAATTTGTTTAGTGAAGAGAACATACTATATGGTCCACTTATTCCTAAGTGCTTCTTGTATGAATGTATATTGGAGAAGTTACCTCCTTAATATCCATGGGCTATGGTGAAATCCACTAATATCTCTATGGAGCAAAAAATGAAAACATGGATAGTTGATTTACAAGAAGAGGAGGAAAGAACATTTGCTACCTAAAGCCATTCAACAAACCAATCACAAATGGAGGTCCCAATCCCACATGTGACCCAATATTAAATTGGGTTCAAGTTTGATCCAGAGACTAATAGCTTGCAAAGAGTGATAGAGAAAAGGGTCATGGTAGGAGGTGAAGAAATTGTGTATCAAAAACTGAAGCCATTGACTAGTTTGACTTAGAATCAAGGACAGAGGCTTGCTAAAGATCCTATTTTTGAGGAAGATGTTCTTGAATTAGCTCAAGCATAGATATAATCTTTGAAGCTGCTATCAAAGGGATAAAAAATAAAAAGAAGAACTTATAGGAATAGTATATTTTATATGTTCTAGGAGATATGGTCAACCCATTTGAAACAACTGTGTATGATATATTTAGCTTATTGAAGGTAATAAAGTCCAAACAAGATATGTTTAACAAAAAGAGTACTTTGGATTGAAGACAAGTTATCCAATGGAAAGCTTCAAGTAATAAAGTGAAAGATTTTATCAATGTTTTGATAGAATAATAAACTACTGGGTTTAAGATATTCAGCCTAGCCCATTTGAATATGATTATGGTAATATTAATATAAAAGATCAAGGATTTGAGAAAATGGTCTAGGGAAATATATATTTCTAGTGATCTCAATCAATTGGAAAATAAGATGATGCACATACTAGGGAACATAATAAAGGATCCAAATATGCTTAGTCCTATGGGCTTGATCATAGATGAGGAGTTCAAACATAGAACTGATCATTTCATGTAGGAGGTGAATTTTCAAAGCCAAGGCAAAATAGGGAAAAAAAAAAAAGGATCGTGGATATGATCCTATTTATAGAGGAGAAAATAGGAGATACAAAAAGCATCAAGGAGGCTTTGGAAAGAGTTGATAAGGACATAAAAGGCCTAGAAGATCAAGAACATGAACTCTTTATAGATCCCATCATCAACCTCAAACTAATTGATGAATAACATAATGAATCAATGAAAATGTTGCATCATAGACAAAGGACTACAACAACAAGTGGTACTTAAAGTTAAAATTGTTAACTTTAACATATCCTTTTGTAACTAAACATTTATATCATTTTGAAAAAGGAATATTATTTTTCTAAAAGCATGTGCATATTTTAAAGTGTATTGCTTATAGGTCAATCAATTTGGAAAGTGTCTAGTTTTAGAAAGTTATTAAAAGACAGTTGTAATACTTGTATAATTACCACTTGACATGAATGATCGACATACCTCCTTAGTCTTCTATAGAAGGGGTATTATCATTGGTAAAGGAGGGGGGATTTTTTGAGCAAGAACTATTCTATAAACTTGGAACAATTGATACAAGCAAGGAATTCTACAAATATTGTCTAGTATTTATTTGTGTGATTGTTATTATGGTTGCTTCCACAACTAACTAGTTTAATGTTTAGGCTTGAATTATTTTTATGGATTCTAGACATGCACATTTGAATTAAAAGTTATTAATTTGTACTTATGCTATAATAATTGAAAAAGTTTTGATTCAGATCATTTTGCTTACTCTTTTGTACATGTGCTTATGTAATTTTCTCATGGAAGTAAATCTTTAAATTGAATCTAGTTTCTTATTTGCATTGTTTCATTTTTCATTAGATATTTTCTTGATATATGGTAGGATTTAAGCTTTAGATATTTCATGTCATATATTGGTTTAAGTGCATGTTTGGATGAAATTTGAGTTTTTTCATAATATATGGATTGAAGATTAGTAGCATCTTTCTTTTATACCCTACCCTTCCTTTTTCACATTTTTTAATCAACTCACTGTAGTTTAGCTTCCATTGTAAATATAGATGCTCACTTAGATTTTATACCTTGGGTTTTGATCAAAATTCACTCTACTTAGTTTATATTACTCTCATTTTTCACAAGTAATCTTTAACACCATGGTTGCTCCCAAAAACCATTCATATTTAATTTTATGAATAGCTATTTAGCTTTGTCACTACTCCACCATAAATATCAAGAATATCACAACCAACAACTCATGCAATGAATTCTCTAAATTCATTCATTCTCTAAATTCATAAATGAGAAGTGTTTCATAAACACTATTAAAACCCTATGATGCACTTTTAGTGATCAACAGGTGTGAAAATTGGTGCTAGAAGGAGGGCCTTAGCTAAAGCTTTGTGAATTTCAAGTACCTTTGTTAATTTTATTAAATTTTGGTCAAAGATCAGTTGATTTTTTGCATATTTTTATTATTCTTGATCAATTTTGTAAAGATCATTGATATTCATAGTTTTATACCAATATTTAGGCTTATTTAGCTAAAGTTGTTATTCTTTGAAGATTCATGAGAAATTGTTGCAAAGATAGTTTATGTTTTGTAAATCTACCATGTTTGAGGTTGTGATAGAAATTTTGTTTAAACATTCATTGATTCTTTGAAAATTTAGGTTTATTTGAAATTATAAGTGTAAATAACATTCATATTTGCAAGCTTAGAGGTATATTTAAGATAATTCAATTAAAGATGGTTATTCTTTGTAAGAATTTTTGCAAAATTTCTTAATGTGAAAGTTTGATCATTTTTATTTGCAAAGATATGGTTTAGACATTGTATTTTGAATATGATTTAGAGTTTACAAGATATAACTACCAAGAATTAGGACTAGGCCACCATCTACATCAAGGCTACCTCTCCTTTTATTAGAAATTCCTATGAAAGTAAGAGAAAATAAAGGTGAGTGAAGTGTCTCTAAATCCTAGCCTACTTCACATGTTTATGGTTCTCTTATGTTGATCTTCCATCAATGTGCCTACTAAGGTACATGATTTACCTAGAAATCTTGAGAAGTATTTGACATATTTTAGTCATAATGGTGTGGTTACTACTAAAGAACATATCAAGTCCTTCAAGGCTGCTTTGAGATTATTGAATGTGGTAAATGAAGATGTTGCATGTAGATTATTTCCTTTTACTTTAAAATTTATAGAATATGATTGGTTTGTCAACCTTTTTAAGAATTATATTACCAATTGGAATGATTTTAACAATATTTTTATTGATTAATTTGGAAAAATCATCAATCCTTGTATCCTTTATCAAAAATTCACTACTTTAAAGAGAGATTCAAGTGAAATCATTAGAGATTTTAATACCAAATTTCAAAATATGTTTAGTAGAACCATAGCTTCCTATAGACATATCAAGATTTGGCTTTAGAAATTTATGAGGATGCTTTAGATCCCATGACTTTTATGTTTTAAAAAAGGTATGTTAGAGTTATAAACACATTATCTTTGGCCTATGTTAAAGCTATGATAATTAATGATCAAATTCAACTTCAAGGTCAACTAGCATACACCATCCCCAATGTCAATCCTAATATTCCTATGTTGAATGGCATTCCCAATACTAATCAAAACATGCTTTCTTTGAACCAAACACCAGTGTTGAATCAATTGCCCTTGAGTCATGCTCATCCTAGTCAAAACCTAGGATTCTTGAATAACATAGAAAATGGATTTCATCCACAATATCAAATAGATTTGGTGATAATAGCTAGTAGTAGTACTCAAGTTCACAATTTAGAGGCACCTAAAAGTGAGAATGACTCCATTCTCAAAATGGTTCAAAAATTGATCACTAATTTCCTTTAGTTGCAAAAATAAGTAGGTAAACCTAGGTAAAACTCTAACATAAATTATTCTTACCAGAGGTTCAACAAACCTATAAACAAGTTTCACAATAATAGAAACAATAATAACAAAAATAATGAGTCATCTACCAATAAGAACAATCCTAAAATAAACATATGTGATGTAGATTTAACTGAATATTATAGAGTTCATAACACTTCAAAGTATGGTGTTTTGGATTGTATTGAATTTTTCAATGCTTTTGAGTTATTTCAGATGAGCTAGATACATTTGAAGGTAGATCTAACAAATATAATATTGTAGGTACATTTATTTCTTTAAAGTCATCTTAATCTATTGACATAATTGTAATGGTAGAGACTTTTGATTTCCCATTCCAAGAGGAGAATGAGCTTGAGGATACCCCTGAAGAGATTCATGATTTTTAATAGTATCTAAAGAAGACTTACCCACTAAGGAATAGAGAGTAGAAGTAACCTTTGACTACTTTAACTCCACCTAACAACTTTGACACTCCCCCTAATCCTATAGTAGACAACAATCCAGACCCTCCAAAGGGAAGTAACTCTAAACATAATGTTAATTCATATAGTTCTTCTACTAGGAGTGGATATAATATAGTGGAGAATATGAAAAATATTAAAGATAATGACACTTTACATGCATTGACTCAAATTACTAAACAAAGAGACTTATTGCTTGAATATTTATCCGAGAAGCCTAGTAAGTCACAAAAGGTTACAAATGTTAATGTAGTAATGTACAAGAACAAAGTAGAGGCTCCACCCTTATTACTAACAATTAGATTTTTTGGTAAAAACATGCATAATTGTTTTTTAGATTTTGGTACCTCTACAAATATCATGCCAAAAGGTATTTTTGAAAAAACATGGTTTAACTCTAATTAAGTCTGATAGAGTAGTTACTCAATTAGACAAATCAACTATTAAAGTAATTGGAGAATTATTGAATGTTCATGTGTAGCTCACTACAAAGCCAAGGATACAACAATTTATAGACATTCAGGTTATGGACATTCTCGATGCTTATGGAATGTTACTCAACAAAGATTGGACCAAATCATTAAATACATATAACTCCACTGACTATTCTCATATGTGGCTTCCATGGAAGGGAGTTCCAAATCAAATTTGAATTAGAAGAGAGCCAAAGATGAAACACATGATCATAGAGTACAATGTTGCCAATGAAAATGTCAACATGGTCAATTCTAAGGGAGGATTTTACACTCTTGACACTCCTAAGATATGTAACTCTAAATATTCTCATGCTATGCCTGGAATGTGGAAATTATATTTTATTGGTGTTATATGTAGATTTAGGTCTAGAGTAGGAATTCTTTTAATCAATCCCAATGGGGATGAATTTAATGCTTTTTACAAACTTTATTTTCCGTGCACTAATAATTTAGTAAAGTATGAATCTTTAATCTTAGGATTACAATTTCCTATCAAACACAAGGTCAAAGAACTACTAGTGTATGGTGATTTTGAACTAGTGGTTAATCAAGTTAGAAGTAAGTACCAACGCAAATTATCTTATGTTAAGAAATACAAGTTTAGAATGTGAAACTTGATTAAGTACTTTGATGCCTTTAACATTGTTTCAATTACTAGAGAAGAGAACAATCTTGTTGATGAGCTAGCCTCATCTGCAACCAATCTAATGCCAAACCAAGACTCTAAACTAGGAAACATTAGCAATGAATTAGTCCTATGTCCCTTAGGTACTGATACTGTCAATAATTTGAAATTTTTTACTGATGATCAACAAATCTTAGACTTTGCGAACAATTCAAGAGTATTTGAGTCCCACATCAATAATGAGGTCAATAAAAATTCTCTTTCTGAAGAAAAAGTTGATGACAATATGATTTAATTGAAAGATAAGAAAATTGCCAAACACATGATTGCCTTAAAAAGATTATTTGACATAAACAAACTAGTTGATACTATCAAGATTTCCAAGGCTAATGTGAAAGACTATAATGTAGTTTACATACATATTCAAGGTCAATCTCAACTAGTACATATTGGTATAACCTACATAAATAAAGAATTGAGAAAGTCTAAAGAGTTGTTAACCAAGTACAAAGATGTTATAGCATTGCCTTATGAAGACTTAAAAATATTTGATCCTAGAATCATTACCCATACCATGCCATTAAAAGAGGCATATAAACCTTATAGGTAGAACAAGTACTTTTTAACAAGGATAGAATAAAAATTGCATTCACAACTAAGTGGAGCACTTTTACCTACAAAAGAATGCCCTTTAAACTAAAAAATGCAGGAGCAACTTTTATAAGAGCTATGGATTATGTTTTCAAATGTCTCATAGGTAAGTTCAATATCATATATTGATCTAGCTATGTTTTCTAAAAATAGGGAAGACCACATCATGCACTTATAATAGGTATTTAAATGTTTTAGGAGATATGGAATTTAGCTCAATCCCAGGAAAAGCATTTTTGCGTTACCAAAGGGAAGTTAATAGGACATGTAATAACAAAAGAAGGGATTTCTATAGACCCTAATAGAGTTGATGGCATATCTAAGATGGAACCCTATAATATTAGAAAAAAATTAAAGACTTTCTTTGGGAAAATCAATTTTGTGAGAAAGTTCATTTTTAGTTTTGTAGAGATTGTAAAGCCACTCAATGACATGTTAAATAAGGATGCCAAGGTCATATAGAATGAATAAATAAGGAAATCTTTCAAGGACATTAAAGAAGTAATAGTATAAGCATCGGTACTAATAAGTCATTATTTCATAAAAGATTTTTATCTTTATTATTTTTCTTCTAATCATACTATAGATGTTGTTTTGACTCAAAAAATAGATAACGGTGATCACCCTATTGAATTTATGAGTACCAATTTTAAAAACATTGAGTTAAACTATTCTCTAATTGAAAAACAAGCATTTTCTTTATTTAAGGTAGTTAAGAAGTTTAGACACTATATTCTTAGGAATAAAGTGCATGCAATATTGCCAAAACCTACCATTAAACATATGCTTAGTCAATGTGAACTGGAAGATAGAAGAGGTAAATGGATGTCTATACTCCAAGAGTATGATATTGAAATAAAAATTTCAATGTTGGTTAGGTGTCAAGGATTGATTCAATTAATTACTAACACCAATCCTAAAGTGAATGTCATGCAGGTTGATCAATAAAAATTCCAACCAAATGATTGGTATGATGTAATTATTCATCTTCTAATAAATGGTTCTTATCCTATAGGTATAAGCAAAGATAAAAGGAGAGATTTTAGGTGCAAGGTCACACATTTCTTGATCAAGGATGGAGTACTCTTTAGGAAAAACTATGAAGGTATATACTTGAGATGTGTTTCAAAATAAAAAGTAGCTAAGATCTTGAGTAATTTTCATGAAAAACTTGGGAGTGGACATCTTTATAGAAAGACAATAGCTCATAAGATCATGATGGTAGGTTATTATTGTCCAACAATCTTCAAGATTCACATAAACAAGTTAGAGAGTGTCATTAATGTTAGATCTTCAACACCAAGGAACCAAATCAGCCATGCCATTGAAGCCAATCATGGTTGATAAACCTTTTCCTCAATGGGGATTAGACTTTGTAGGGGTGATCAACCCCAATTCTTTAGATGGACATAAATATATCCTCATTGCTACTGATTACTACAAAATATGGATAGAAGCAGTGGTATCCAAATAATGTAAAACTAAAGATGTGATAAATTTATTGGAAGATAACATTTCCACAAGATTTGGGACACTAGTTTAACTAGTCTATGATAATGGATCATCCTTCATATCTATTGAGATGACTGAGTGGGGTTGTGATAACAACATAATCATCAAGTCCTCATCAAATCATTACCCTCAAGGTAATGGAGTCTCATAATCAATAAATAAGAACTTGATGAAAACCATTAAAAAGTATGCAACTAAAAAACTAACAACATGACACAAATTTATTAAATATGCTCTTTGGATAGATAAAAATAAAGTGAAGAAAACTTTGAAATCATCACCATTTCTTTTGGTGTATGGTTAAGAACCAATATTTCCAATCACTCTTAAACTTCTAGCCTACAAGTTCATGTAGGAGTATATGGAGGAAGACAAAGAGTATGCTAATTCAAGTTTTATTGACATAATTCAAATAGAAGATGTAATGGAAGAAGATTTTGCAAACTTTAACAAACATCAAACCATAGTTAAGAGATGGTTTGAAAAGCATTCAAAGATTAAGGTGTTTAGGTAGAGACACCTAGTATTCCTATGGGATAAGGCATCTGAACCAAAATGAAAACATGGGAAATTCACTTCTTTGTGGATTCATACCTATCAAATTGTTGATACCCAAGGAGACAACACCTTCAAGCTCAAAGACTTGTAGAGAATAGAGTTCAATTTTCCAACTAAAGGGCAATACCTCAAGCACTAATTCTTTGTTATTCCACCTCAAGTCTTCATGGATTAATTTGTAATATTAGTTAGGGTAAGTGTAGGTAGGCTTAGATTAGTTTGTTTTATATTCCTTGTTTATACATAGTTCTTGTAAATATTTGTTTTCTTATTGTTTGTTTTGCTTGTTGTGTGTTTGTTTTCTTTATTTTGTTCCCCTAGTTTTAATAAGTCTTTTTTAAGACATTATCTATCTCCAATCCATAATAAATTCTCAAAATAAATTCTCAAATCAATAATGTAGGTATGACCTTAGACATTGGTTGATTATATATTCTAGATATTCGAGCTTGATGTTATAGTTTTGAGAAATTGGTGAGGATTGATGTCTAGGTTAATTATTTCATAAAATATTAAACCCTGTTCTGATCTAAGTCTGGTTCTAATAAGGATTTCACATATTTTTTTAAAGTTTGAATTATTGGATCAAATTCATGTTATCACTTAAAGAATATTATTGTGTGGGATGAAGTTTATAACCAAGGATGATTGTTTAAAGATCAAACATTTGACAAAATCCTAAAACTTGGCTAATCTTGGTTCCCAACCTTTGATGAGAGCTAAATATAATTGAAAAATATAAAATTAAATATTTTTATTCAAAATTTGAAAGCTTTCCAAGAAAAGGTATTTTAGCAACCTCCATCAAGGCTATGGATGCCTAGTTAGCAGTGGAGCAAGGCCTTAAGTGGAGCCAAAGGTATCTCTATTAGGGATATAGATGTTTGGCTGGTAGCATAATAATAACCAAGCCTTTCCTATTCTGAAACCATGATTCTTAATTAATAGTTAAATATGATATAATTCAATGTTAATGAATAAGGCCTTGAAATATGGAAGTCATTCTCTAAATTCCATGACAATCAGTTAAGGAACCAAAACACACACACAACATGACTAAGTTTTGATGTTTGAGCCTAATTCTACATTTGTAAGACTTGTTTTAATCATAAATTGACCTTAAAAATGGCAATTGATCATGTTGAATGATTGGTCTAGGTGTTAATTTAATACAAGAGTGTTTGAGTTTTAATATTTTACAATGTTTCCACTAAAAGTTGTCATTTTTTTAGGTCAACATACCACCATTTTTGAAAAATGAGGACCCTTGTTTAATTTTGAAAATTATGTTATTAATTGACATTTAAATTTATCAAAATGCATTGTTGAATATCATGTTTCACTTCCACTTACATTGGCATGTTAGCTTACAATTTTCATTTGACCTTATCTAATACTGTTAATGTTTGATTTTGGCGTTTCCATGTTGCAGGTTTAATGGAGTTCCATTTGAATGAATATTGTTCAGGTTTTTATGCTTTGAATTCTAGTTTAACCCTTTTGATTAAGCCTTTGTTATTTTAATTGATTAATTGAATCTATGTCTAAATAGTGTTAAAGACCTTAGTCTAAATGTTTTATCCTAAGTCCCTTTTAAAATAGATGAAAATTTATGTAGGATCAAATTTATGTGGGAACATGTTTTTATATTTTTTTAAACTTGGTCTAAATTTTATCCTAAAGTTTTAATTATGTTTATTAACATAATTAAAACCTTAGTCTAAATTTTTATACTAAGTCTATACATATATCCTAAAAGCTTATGTCTTTAATTTTATATCCACAAGAATAAATTAATGTAAGGATACCAAGTATTAATATCTTGGGAACTCAGGTCAAAAATCAATGATCTATAGATAATGGCCTGGGTCAAATTGTCAAAATGTTCTAAGATCGATAAAAAAGGGACAAGTGTCATGATCTTGAAGGTAGATCAAAAATTCAACAAGCGAAGAGTCAAATTATCAAAGAGCTTATGAAGGAACATGAGAGGGATAAGTGTGACAATCTTAGCAAGGGATCAATAAAATTCATGGTCTACATTTGAGATAGTGTATAAAGAAAAGAATCAACAATACGCATTCATTCATACACCCAATAGATTGATGGTGTGAATGAAGGTAAATTTTTCAAAGGGTCTAGATTGAATGTGGTGGTGACATATGTCACAATTGTGATGAATTAGATGAAGATCAGTGAATAGTGTTCAAGCTTCTAGATCAAGATCAATGGTGAAGATTAGGTCAATAATTCAATGCGACAAAATCTAATGAGAGGTTGCCACATGGTGAAAAGGTGTTAAGAAATGGAGTGTGTTTTCAAGGCATACAGAGGACCTGTGGAGCTACCAAGTGGTACACTCTTGAGAGCTCAAATGAGAGATCAATGGTTCATGATGAAATCAAGGTTAGAAGACTTCTTAAGAGATCAATAATGAAAATTGATCAATATTTGAGATTTCATTAGATCATAAAATGTGTTCAAAAATGACAAATGGTCATATTTTAAATAAATGAACAATGTGACATGGCAATGCCACATAGGTAAAATATGTCAAATTAGAGATCTTGTGGAACCCAGCACATGAAAGTTATAAATGTGCAATATAAATGCAATCTAGGTTATGAAAGCTCATTATTTAAACTAGTTTTCTACAATTAGAACCTTGTATAAACCTTCAAAAATCCATGAGTATACACATTTCCCTAATTTATCTCTAAAATCACTAGTTTAAACTAAGATAGTTGGATTATCATCCCCAATTGGATAATTCAACAAGATTATAGCTATGGTAACCCATAAGAATGTTTCAAAGCAATATGTGGAGCTATATTTGACATTAGACACAAGGTCATGTGTTCAAGGAATCCAAGTTTGTTATTGCTAATTTAAACATAAGGGATAACAATTGGTCTATATTTTTATGGAAAATTGAGAACAAACCATCTATCACTAGGGAAGAAGAATAAATTCTCTCTATAAGGAGACTATATGATGACATTGTATTAATCTAGATGACTAGTCTAGCCTATGCAACTACAAAACCACAGGTACTCCATTGCATTGATGCTCTTGCTCCAATTTTTAAGGATGTTGAAATAGATAAGGGCATGTTAATTAATGAACATAATCACAAGAAATTGGCTTACATTTATGATATTTCATTTGAGTCCTATTAAAAATTAACCAAACCCCAGATTGACCTATCTTATCAATCTACAAGCCAAGTAACATAACTCAATAGACACCCTAGCTATTTGGCTACAATTTAGTAACCAGGTCTTTTCAGACCTTGCAAATAACATACCTATCAATTAATTCAAATGAGGGGTTAGGATGGTAATGACAATGTTAAACAAATTGTATGGATGAGCAACCATAACATATGTTGATCCAATGTGGGTGCCCATAGTATATTTCATCATTAAAAAAGTGATGGTTCCCCACTAGGTGAGATGATTAGCATCTATTTGAGTATAAAAATATATGCAATTATTCATAAGAATAAGAATGAGTTTTTCATGATGTCTTATCTCCTAGATGCCCTTGTGCAACAATAAATATCCCCAATTAGAGAGAATGGTCCCCAAATGGAATTGTTGACCATTTTGACCACAAGTCAAAATGGGTCAACCCCCTATAGTAAATTTTTTTTATGGGTCTAATATAGCTTCATAGGGTGTGTTCTTTCATTATATTTAATTTTATGCCGTTTATGCCTTGATCATAGTTTAATTAAGTCTTATTTTAACTTGAATCACTTAGGGGTCATTTTCAAGTCTTGTATGAATGTGGCATGGTTTTCAAGGTGTTAAATTATCCTATTTTTATTCAAAACATCTAATATGTCAGGTTTCATGTCATAAATATTATTCCATCTAAAAATTGTTGGTTCTCTAATTGACCATCAAGAAAACAACTGAAAAAGAAAGAGTTTGGTACTTGAACAGGTGATGAGAAAGGGTGACATGTGGGAGAAGTTCATGGAATTGATATTTAGATTCTTAAAACTCATTTCCACACTTTACATACTTTTTAAGTTCCAAATTTTAGTTAAAACCATTCTTCTCCTTCATTTCCTTGTTAGACACATAAAACTAGTCAATGGGTTTTTGGTTGGTATAACCAGTTGGAGAAGTTTCAGACCAAAAAAAATTAGTGGGTGATATTAAACTCATATATATTAATTTTCATGAAAATATTTCTAAGCATTGTTAAATTATACTTCATGAATCATCTCTAACAAGTTGACTATGTTTTTCTTCTCACTATTTCCAATATCCTATAGGTTTTGCTCTTGTTTGGATGTTAATATAAAATCTAGATACTAGAATTAACTGCATAGGACATGGAAATATTCAAATAATATTCCCAATTCTTGGTTTTATCTTTAAAATTATTTTTATAAGCAAATCATCTTAGGTTTGTAGATTGGTCTCATTTGGGATGATTGACAAGTTTCCACTATCTACAAAATCTTCATGCTTTGTTAGTGAGTTCAGAGGGTGTTGTTAAGTTAATTATCATGTTTCAAATGTCCTATTTATCATCTCACCTTTAAATCTCATTTTACAAATCAATCTTCATAGAATTGTAGTCATTTAGAGATGTAATCAATTTATCCCATGACTATCATGTATAGTCAACTGAGTGAACTATGTTTGGGTGTTTAACACATTAATGAAGTCATAAATAGTTTTAATAGGTTTATAATCTCATTTAAACATTAAAAATTAACTGATACTTCCCTAATTTTAACAATAAATAAGGTTTTATTTCACTCATGTGTAACATTTACACATAATCACCATAGAGATGCATCTATAGATGTTTGTAGGAAGTGAATATAGTAAAAGGAGGTATAGGAGCTTCTTCCAAGATTTGGAAAATATTTATGTTTAATTTTAAAACCATTATGGGATATAAATTTATTATCAAAGCATATCCCTTGAGTATATTAATTATTTCATGCTCATTACCTGTATGTAACTCACAATGCACCTATAGGTATCTCAAGATGACATCATGATGGAATGGGAGCCCTAGTAGTTGTTTCAAATCATTTATAATTATAATATTTAAATTTAAAACTTTGAGAGTACCTATATTTTATCACAATCATGTATATCTTTCACACTTCCTATGATTCTACATTTATTTCCTATATCTAAAAATGTCCACCTATAGGTCATACCATAAAGATATAAAGAAATTATACGAAGGAAATTGAACATGTTCAAAACCTTATTAAAGTAATAGTGTGTTATATAGGTCATGTAATATATTTTCAGTTAATAAATTGTAAATCAAACCTATAAATTTGTGTCTTTAGGTGAAAATACTATGTTCATGGATCTTTTCCCTAAAATACAAAAATAGAATACTTCACCATTTGGTTGATAACATACAACAAGGATACTAATGACTTTGATGAATATTGATGACTATGAATTTTATATTCCAATAATATATATATATATATATATATATATATATATATATATAATATTTAGGGAATATTATCGAGTAAATGTGGTTTTTTTAAGGCCTATAGTTTCACTTTTATACAATAAAATCAGACATTGAGGTCTATAGAATTTGAGCCTCAACTAGACTCTTCAACCAAGGTTGTAATACCAAACCATGTTTACATGATTAAATGATTATAAATATTTTAAATGATAATTTATGATCTAAAATATCATTAAAATAGGTTCATATGTAATGTTTTTAGCCTATCTACACCTATAGGTGTGCCTAATTCCAAAACTATTCACCTACAACTAGGTACAATGTTCTACATCATCCCAAATGAGGACTTAAGCATAGAAACACCAAATTAGTTTATTTAGGATTATTAAAAATGTATCATAAGATCAAAATTTTATGTGGCACATAATCCAAATTATTTCTCACTCACATAATCCTACTTGATCCAATATAGTCAAACGTAGTTGACTGTAGGTAATAGTGGGCTAGGGAGTGATGTTTGAGTGTTAGTATATCATGATAATGAGACAAATAAGTCAAATATATATATATATATATATATATATATATATATATATAATGAACCTAAAGGATTATAAATAAGTATTTAAACATTTTATTAATATTAAACATGCAAAATAACCTATAGGTATGGTACCTTGAAGCAAACACAGTCAAGAAATTACACTCGGTCTTGACTAAGCAAGGAGTATGAAGAGTTTGTGATAGATTGGAGTGATGAATGGAGATTTTAAAATATTAATTATTATAAAAATATCATCATAACACTCTCATGTTTTATATAAACTATAAATATAACTCTAATTATGTATTATATAGTCTACATCTAAAATTATGCACATAGTCTACCTATCCAAGGGTCTGTCTAGAAATTTGAGAGAGTTAGAAGGTCTAATGATAATCAAAAGGGATTAAAATTGGTGTATAATGTTTATATTACTCATATAAGTTCCTCAAATAATAATGTTTTTAATAAATATTGTAACTATCCTATGTTTTATCTCAGATAGAGGGTACTTCTCTAGAGCACAAACCCTGCAAGTCTTGAGGGAAAAGATGATCAGAGGAGATATGAGATGATAATGAATTTAAAATAGGTGTATAAATTTTAATTTAATATAATAAAACATTATAAACATTTAAAAAAATGGATAAAATCAAAAAAGTGGTCTAGACCATCAAGGATATAGATAGCCCTGTTAGGTAGGGTTTAAGCCTAGAGCCCAAATCGGAAGTCAGTGTCACTTCCAACCTCAAGTAAGAACTCAAATGGATTAAATCATGTTTATATGGTAAATTTATATGTTTCCAAGTTTTTTTAATTTATATAAGTCACAAATAAATATAATTTTATCTTAGAACCAATACAATCCTACAAGGAGTGGAGAAAAGAGCTTGAGTGGACAATTTGGAATGCTCACATCTCCTTTAACACCTTGAATGGAGACTCAAGGGGATAGGATGATTTGGAGAAGTTAATTAATAAAAAAATTTGTGTTATTAATTTCTCTATGCAATGTCAAATATTCATGAGCAATCCTTAAGGGTGGAAATGACTCAAGACCCTCACAAACCCTAGTTCTAGACCCAATGAAGGAAATGAAGATGGAAAGCTATCTAAATAGGCCAGAATGGATTAGGAAATTATTTGAACCTATATATTACTCTATAGAGACCCTTTACATCCAATATATGGATTCCCTATCTATACTGACAGGGTACAAAGTTGCTTTCTTTGACTATTTTTTGCATTATGTAGGTTTTATGGGATTTTAATATAAGAAATAAAATTTAGGAGAGATATTGAGAATTAATATAGATCAATATGACAATTTAATGATTAATAAAATCTCCTAAGTGTTCCTACATGTGTCTTCATTTCAGCCAGTCAAAACTGGCAAAGTGAGCAAGATGATAAGTGTGAAAACTTCAAGTGGGAACCCATTTAATGTGTACCTAAGAAATATAAGGACATATATGGTATTTCCAAGTTTCATCCACTCATTTCATGTATTTTAATGAAAAACTAAATCTAATTTTGAGGCCAAGTGTGAGGGGTGACTAAAAAAGGAGTTTCTTTGACTACAAGTAGTGATGGCTCACTTTCAAAAGAATACAAATTATTAATAATGAATAAAATTCATGTATAATCATTTATAAAAACCTTAACTCTCATTTAAATCATGATGTCTATCCCTATTTAGTTTTTGGACGTTGTAAAAAGGGTGAATGATGAAGACAATTTTATTGTGCAAAATGAGAACTCCTACACCACATTTCATGAGTTGAATAGTTTAGAGATCCATTTTTCCTATCATAACTTTAATGGTCTATTCCATACTTCATTATTATTCAAATTTAACTCTATTCTCAACATTAAAAGTTTTTAAGTGACCTTTGGACTTCTTTTTTCCCACTTCTCTCTCAAATGTTATAAGTAACTACCATTTTGGCCTTTATAATCTAATTCCACTCCATGTATAGTGAATATATTATTGAATAATGTCATATTTTTCCATTTAACATTAATTCAAATGTGATTTTCAGTTTTTTAATAATTTTTTAAGTGTTCTAGTGATGTATGGTGATGCAATGTAACCATTCTCTATCCTTTCTTCCCTTATCCTTTCAAATTTGTGCAAGATTTCTTGTTCTAATAGGTCATATGAATTTTTTTCAAGTGTATGAGCATATATTTTAAGTTTATAATGATACTTAGTGTCTTTAAATATCCTATGGTTCACTTACCTTGGATAGCTCTCATGCATATCACCTCCATATTGAAATACTCATATTACAATCCATAGGACTTAAAAGTTAGATTTTGTGCCTTGTTTCTTAGTAAAAGAAAGTATGATGGTCATATGAAAGACATATTAGTGTATCACACCATTCTATTAGGTTAATTTCATGAAAATTATAACTCTTTTCCCAATAATCATCTAGTTAAGTAGATGTGATCATTTCAAGATACATTCAGGGAGTTAGCCCTTAAATTTAGAGGCTCACTTCCATTATAGGTACACCCACATACTTGTAAGTGTTCCCATTTTTCCCAAAAATGGAAGAGGATCTAACACCATATTCTAGGGTGAAATATTTTTTGACAATATTTTTGGAACACCTAGTGGTACCAAGGTACAATAGAGTGGAAATATTGTTGGTGTGTCTTTCCTCTATCAGCTTTTGGCAGTAATCAATCTAGCACCAATGGTGACTCTGAATGATAACTTCTAGTTTCAATCAGCCTAGGTATATCTAATTAATATTTTTATGATTTTTTTATCTCATATATTTTATGAGGTTGATATTAATAGATATGGTGAATATTCCTATCATGAACCTCCCTATCAGCTTTACTATGAACCACATTTTACTCTTCAATAGTCTTATCAAAATGGCTATCAATCCTATGAGCCATGACAACCCTATAGTCCTCCATTTACCTCTACATATTGATACCATGTTATTTTATATCCTTATGAGGAAGTATACCAAAAAACCTATCAATAAATTCCTCCCTATCAGTCCCAATATGAGCCCTATCATTCATACTATGATCCCTATCAACCCCAAGAGGATCCATATGAGTTTTATCCTGAGGAATTAGATGATTCCATGGATTTTACACAAAAATATTACAAGGTAATGTGTGTATTATTTTTGGATATAATTCAATAATGTGAGGTTGGTATTGATCCCCATTATTACTCTCCTCCTCCATCAGCCTCACCTCATGTACAATTCTTCTTGGCATCTATACTAGAGTTGATATATAGTGAAGACAATATGGGAACATGGGATTATGAGTTTTATGTGCTTATTAATCATCTCATGGAGTGGTTAATAATTTTTTCCCAAATATGGATGAGAGCATGGGAGGTGGTTGAAGATGAAATTCAATGGGAGACCAAAGAATAAATGGACTTGGCAAATAAGTGCCTTCAATGCTCAATATATAGGCTAAGTATGTGGGAGGATAAAGAGATAAAAAATTAACATGTTTCTATTCAATAATATTAATAAATTTATTGGAAAGATGTAACTCCTACTTATGTAGGTGTTCTTCCATCTATTCAGCCAAAAAAATTGCTTCCCTATGAGCTTACTAGTTCATTCCTCTTTCCTAAATCCACTCACAACCCCTCTCTTACCCCTCAAAATCCATATCCAATTTATAAACATTCTAATACATCTCATAGTCCATTTCCTTCACATGAACTTATCCATAAACCTTCCACCTCACGCTTTCTTGAGGAAGAGTCCATATTGAGGGAATCAATTGAAGAGGAACAAATACAAGCCATGGCTGACCAAGAAGATGTAATGAGTGACTATGAGGAATAAATCAACATAGGGACTCCCCTTGGTGAATAAAAAGGCAATCCTACCTTCTTAATTTAAGAGAAACATATTGAGGACTATTTTACAACTGTCCATGAGGAATGTGGATAATAGTTGAAGAGAGAGGTATTTGAAGAAGACTCCATATCTTACCATGAGGTTGAAGATGACCATCTCAATCATAAAGTAGAGTGTACTATTAAGGATGAAGCTCAAGTCACTTATCAATAAGTTTTATTCCTAAAGGAGTATCATGAGACCAAGGTAGAATACGTAGTTCTTAGAGATGACTCAATACCTCTATTTAATTTTGAATCAATCTAGAATTCATTGGATCATGAATAACACCATCTTGATGACCTCATACATTAAGAGGAGAAGATTGAAGAGGTAGTGGTTCTAAATGAAAAGAAGAGTAAGGATGAGTGGTAGCTACAAATGGAACTTTTTCATGAGCTTGAATATCTTTGCAAAGTTTAGGGTCAATTAATTAATAAGGTGGAGAAATATTTTTACATGGAAGACAATGACCAGGATTGGGTAGAATATGTAGATCTCCTTAATAAACTTGAAGAACTTATAGCTAAAAATAAACCTAATCCTATTGAGAGCACCATGGAAACCAAAAAGGTATGTCTTGGTGAACGATCATTAGAGGTCGTAATTGAGGAGCCATATGGGAAATCTGAGGTTGTTTAGATGCAAGAAACATTCATTTCTATATCTAACATATTTGGAGCTGCTTGGTTCTCATTGAACACTATGCCAATGAAGTTATAAAACACCATGAAGAAGATGGATTCATCAATTCCAAGGATAAAAATGCTACATGCCTCATCAATTCTTCTATGTCATGAATAAAGAGAGATTTCAAACTTCCCCTTTGATCCAAGAATAAGTGTTCATCTCAAGTTAGTTAGTGTTTGAGTTAGTTAGATTGGTTATTTTGTCTATGTGTTCCATAAATGTTTATGAAGCACATGTGTGTTTCTTGTCTTATGTGTTGCTTTTATTATTTTATATTATTTGGTTTGTTTTCAAAGGAAATTATGTGCCAAATTGGTATACATGTGAATCTATGGCACAATGGACAAGATTAGGCAATTGGTCTTGGCATAGCAAGCATAACACTTTTGGGAAATCACTAATAATGTTGATCATTTTAACCACAAGTCAAAATGGGTCAAACACCCAATAATAAATTTTTTAAATGGGTCTAATATAGTGTCATAGGGTGTTTTTTGTTCATTAGATGTAATTTTATGCCATTTGTGCCTTGATCATAGGTTAATTAAGTCTTATGTCAACTTGAGTCACTTAGGGGTCCTTTTGGGGTCTTGTATGAAAGTGGCATGGTTTCAAAGGTGTCCAAGTGTCTTGTTTTTCTTAAAAAAATACTATAGGCCATTTTCCATGTCAATAATTTCATTTCATTTGAAACTTGTAGATTCTCTATCTAATCATCAAGAAAACAATTAAAAAAGAAAGAGTTTGGCAATTGTATAAACCATGAGAGAGGATGACACATGGGATAAGCTCATTTAA
Organism: Torreya grandis; assembly: GCA_037957365.1. Classification (NCBI taxonomy): domain Eukaryota; kingdom Viridiplantae; phylum Streptophyta; class Pinopsida; order Cupressales; family Taxaceae; genus Torreya; species Torreya grandis. The sequence continues at coordinate 5,028,148 of JARHVA010000205.1, read as the reverse complement.
TGTCTATTAATATTATTTAAATTCATTTCCATGCTTTATATACATTTTAAATTCCAAATTTGATCTAAAACCATTCTACTCATTCATCTCCTTGCTAGACATGCATAACTAGTCAATGGATTTTTGGTTGGTATGGCCAATTGGAGAAGTTTGAGACCAAAACCATTGGGGGTGATATTAAAATCATATAAGTTAATTTTCATTATAATATTTCAAGTATTGTTCAATTTTTATTTATGAATCATCTCTAAAACTTTGACTATGTTTTTTTACTCATTGTTTCCCGTACCCTATAGATTTTGACATTATTTGGATGATTCCATATAATCTAGTTATTATAATTGACTATATAAGACATTTATATCTTGACCTCAAGCTTTTAATTATTTTTTTATGTCTCAAAGTTTTTTTATAGGTAAATCATCTCAGGTTTGTAGATTGGTCTCATTTGGGATGATAGATAGGTTTCCACTATCTATAGAATCTTAATGCTTTGGTATTGACTTCAAAGGGTGGTGATAAGTTAATTATAAATTTTAAAATTTCATCTTGTTCCTATCACATTTTAATCTCATTATCCAAAGTAATATTCATATAATTGTAGTCATTTAGAGACACAGTCAATTTATCCCATGACTATCATGTATAGTCAATTGAGTGAACAGTGTTTGGGTATTTAGCACATTCATGGAATTATAAAGATTTTGAATAGGTTGATAATCTCATTTAAAAAATAAAAATTAATTGAGCCTTCCCCAAATTTCACAATAAATAAGGTTCTATTGTAGTCACATGTAAGTTTACACATAGTCACCATAGAGATGCATCTACAGATGTCTACAAGAAGGGAATATAGTAAAAAGAGGTGTGGGAGCTTGTTTCAATAATTGAAACATATTTATATTTCATTTTAACACCATGAGGGGATATTAATTTGTTATAAAATCATATCCCTTGAGTATATTGACTATTTCATGCTCACTACCTATATGTAACTCGTAGTGCACCTACAGGTATCTCAGGATGATGTCATGATAGAATGGGAGCCTTAGTAGTTGTTTAAAATCCTTTAGAATCCTAAGAGTGAATTTTTAAACTTTTATAGGGCCTATAGTTGATCACAAGAATTTATATATTATACACTTCTTACAATTCTACATTTACTACCTATATCTAAAAATGTCCACCTACAGGTCATACCATAAAGATATGAAGAAATTATACAAAGGAGAATGAACAATTTGAAACCTTCTTGAAGTCCTAGTGTGTTATGAAGGTCATGTAACATATGTTTGAGGTAATAAATTGGAAATAAAACCTATAAATTTGTGTTTTTAGGTGAAAACACTGTGTTCAGGGATATTTTCCCTAAAAGACAAAAATAAAGCACTTCACCATTTAGTTGATAGCATACAACAAGGTTACCAATGAATTTGATGCAGCTTCATGATTATGAATTGTATATTCCACCTAATATATGAGATATATAAAATATGGAGGGTATATTAATAATGTAAGGTGTTTTTTGGAAGGCCCAAAGTTGCACTTTTATGCACTAAACTCATATAGTGAAGTCTACAAAAATTGAGCCTCAACTACACTCTTCACCAAAGGTTGCAATACCAAACCATGTTTCCATGATTGAATTATTATAAATATTTTAAATTATCATTTATTATCAAAATATTTTTATATACAATTTTTTGAGCCTATCTACACCTACAGGTGTGCCTAATTCTAAAACTATTCACCTACAACTAGGTACAATCTTCTACATCATCCAAAATGAGGATTTAATAAAAAAAAAATGAAAATTGGTCTATGGAGGATGACTATAAATGGATCATAGGATAAAAAGGTGATGTTTCACATATTCAAAATGAGTTCTCACTCATATACTCCTACTTTTTCTAATACAGTCAACTATAGTTGATTATACGTAACAATGGGCTGAGGAGTGATGTCTGAGAGTTAGTATAGCATGAGAATGACACAAACAGGTAAAAAACAATATATAATTACCATAAGGGAATCTAATTAAGTTTTTAAACATTTTATCAAGATTAAACATGGAAATCAACCTACAATTATGGTATCTTGAAGTAAACATAGTCAAGAAATTACACTCAGTCTTAACTAAGCAAGGAGTATGAAGAGTATGTGAGAGGTTGGAGTGATGAATGGATATTGTAACATATTAATCATGATAAAAATATCATCATTAAAATATCATGATGGATATAAATCATAAATATAAATTTAATTATGCATTATATAATCCACATCATAAACCATGCACATAGTCTGCCTGTCGAAGTATCTATCTGGGGTTTTGAGAGTTAGAAGGTCTAATGATAAGTCCAAGGGATAAATATTGGTGTAGTATGTTTATATTACTTGGTTAATATCCTAAAATAATTTATTTTTCTAAATAAATAGGATAATTACCCTCTATTTTATCTCAAATAGAGGTTACTTCCCTAGAGCACAAACCTTGCAAGTCTTAAAGGAAAAGATGATCAGAGGAGCTAGGATTTGATCAGGAATTGAAAGGAGGTGTATAAATTTTAATAACACATATGAAAACATGATAAACATTTTAAATAATTTACAACCTCAACAAATTGGTCTAAACCATCAAGGATACAAATAGGCCTATTAGGCAAGGTTTAAGCCTAGAGCCCAAATATGAATTCAATGTCACTTTTAACCTCAAGTAAGTATTAAAATGGATTATAAAATATTTATAATGTCATTTAAAATTTGTTAAATATTTTATAATGCATAAAAGTCACAATGAAATCTAATTTTGTCTTGGAACCAATTCAAGCCTGTAGGGAATGGAGAAAAGAGCTCGAGTGGGCAATTTGGGACTCTCACATATACTTTGACACCTTGTATGGAGAATAGTGGATATGATGAGTTGGATAAGGTTATTATTAAACATTTTGTGTCATTATTTTCCATTTCCAATGTCAAATCTTCATGGAAAATCATTAAGGCTGTAAATGATTCAAAACCCTCACAAACCCTGGTTTTAGACCCAATGAAGGTAATGAAGATGGAAATTTATCTAAATATACTAGAATGGATTTGGAAATTATTTGATCCTATATAATAATCTCTAGATAAACTTTCCATCTAATTGAGGTATTCCCTATCTATATGAACAGGGTGTAGAGTTACTTTCTTTGACTATTTTGTGCATTATGTAAGTTTTAAGGACTTTCAAGAGGATAAATAAACTTTAGGATAAATATTGATAGTTATTATATCTAAATATGACCATTTAAGTCTTTATAAAATCTCCGAAGTGTTCTTAAAGGTGCCTTTATTTTAGCTAGTCAAATTTGGCAAAGTGACCAAGATGATGAGAAGTGTGAAAAATTTAAGTGGGAACCTATTTAAGGTGTACCTAACAAATATTAGGCTATATAGGGTCTTTCCAAGTGTCATACTCTCCATTACATTTATTTTCATGGAAAATTTAAGCTAATTTTGAGGCCAAGTGTGGGTGATTGAAAAAGGAGTTTCTTTGACTACATGTAGTGATGGCTCACTTTTAGAGGATTCTAGATGAGTATGAATGTAACCAAATACATGGCTAAGAATGTATAAAAACCCTCCCCATTATTCAAATCATGAAATATCTCCCTAATCAGTTTTGGGACGTTGAAAAAAGGGTGAATTATAAAGATAGTTTTCTTGTGCAGAATGAGAACTCCTATGCCACATTTCAAGAGTTGTATAGATTGGAGAGCCATTTGTCTTATAAAATTACATGGTCTATTTACTAAATCATTATTCTTCAAATGTAACTCCTCCTCTCAACATGATAAGTTTTCAATTGATCTTTGGACTTGTTTTTTCCCACTTCTCTCTCAAATTCTATAAGTAGCTAACATTTTGGCCTTTATAATCTAATGCCACTCCATGTATGGTGAAGCCATGATAGAATGATGTCCTATTTTACCTTTTAACATTAATTAAAATATTATTTTTAGTTCTTGAGAAAATTTATAAGTATATAAGTGATGTATTGTGATGCAAAGTGATAATTCTCTATCATTTCTTCCCTTATCCTTTTATGTTTGTGGAAGATTTCTTGTTATAATAGGTCATATGAAGTGTTTTCAAGTGTATGAGATTTTATTTTAAGTGTAAAATTAGGAATTAGTGTTTGTAGTTAGCATATGGTTCACTTACCTTGGATATATCTCATGTATCTCACCTCCATATTGAAATAATCATGTTAGAATCCACAGGACTTGAAAGTTAGTTTATGTGCCTTGCTTCTTAGTGTATAAAAGTATGATGGTCATATTGAAGACATCTCATTTTATCACCTCCTTAGATTAGTTTCATTTCAATAAACTTATAACTCTTTTCCCCATAAGCAACTATTTAAGTAGGTGTGATCATTTCAAGATACATTCAAGAAGCTAGCCCTTAAATATAGAGGCTCACTTCCATTATAAGAACACCCACATACCTAGAAGTGTTCACATGTTACCCAAATATAGAAGAGGCTTTAACATACTCTTCTAGGGTGAAATATTTGGTGAAAATAGTAACTTATACTATTTCTCAATACTATTCTAAGTTACTCATTTATAAATACAGGGATCACATATAGTTCATTTGTAATTATACATACCCAACATTGAGTGAAGTTATAACTGGTATCCCTATGTCAAGAATTAGTCCTATGATCAAGAAATTTGTTGAATTAATGGGGGATATATGGTTGTAACCTAACTTCACTATCATAATGATTGAGGTAACTCAAAATTCTCCTCTCAAGCTACTAGTCCATGCTCCCAGTAAACTATCAGAGCAAGAGGTGGCCTACCAATTATTCCATAGTGTAGTTGGCCTTTTAAAAACCAAAATAAATGGACTTATTCATAGCTACCCTATAAAAATTGGCAAGAAAACTTTTGGACAGTGAGAAAATATTGAGGCAACATCAAATCATAGGTCATCTTTTAACCTAAAAATGGATGATCTTAGGTAATGGGACCATTATGGGAAGGTGAAAGAGAAATTAAGAATCAAATAAATTTTGAATGTATCTTATGAACATGAGCCTAGTGCCTTTTATTTCATATACATTAAATCATCCTCATACTTTGAAGTGACTAGAATATTAAAATATCAAAATATAAGACCTAACTCTAGGTTACAAAGAGATCAAAAGGTGGATGATAGGTGGAAGCTAGGTCATGAGAATTATCATTTGATCAGTGTTGAATATTCTAGACGTCCATCAATTAGTGCACAAGTATAGACACAAATAGAACATAATCATAAAGAGAAGAGGTTAGAAAAAAGAATGTTATGTGATATTTCTTTTACATCATCAGCTCTAGAACCTTCCAAGGTAGTAGAACATGAATTATGTCGGGAGGAGGTTCATGTGTTATCCATATATCCTTAAGAGTCTATTGAGGATGTATTAAAAATGCTAAGGTGTTGAAGAAACTAACGATGACAAAGGGAAATCTTTGGTCTTATTATTTTTTGACCCCTGCAAGAGGAAAGTAGAGACTACCCTTATTCCAAAAGCTAAGAATCCCATGGTGATCATCACTCCTCCCCTAAAAGAAGTCAATGTGTTTAGTGAAGAGAACATATTGTATGGTCCACCTATTCTTGAGTGGTTTTTGTATGAACCTAAATTTTTGAAGCTGCCTACCTACCATCCATGGGCTATGGTGAAAATAACTAATATCTCTATGGATCAATAAATGAAACCATAGATAGTTGTTTTACAAGAAGAGGAGGTAAGAATATTGGCTACCCCAAGCCATTCAGTAAACAAATCATAAATGGAGGTCCCAATCCCACATGTGACCCAATATTTAGTTGGATTTAAGTTTGATCTAGAGATTATTAACTTGCAAAGAGTGATAGAGAAAAGGGAAATGGTAGGAGGTGAAGAAATTATGTATCAAAAAGTGGAGCCATTGACTAGTTTGACTCAAAAGCAAGGACAAAGGCCTAGTGAAGATCCTATTTTTGAGGAAGATGTTCTTAAATTATCTCAATCATAGAGAGAACAGTTACAAGACACTATCAAAGCGATAAAGTAATAAAGAAATAACTTATAAGAATAGTCTATTCTATTTGTTCTAGGAGATATTGTCAACCAATTTGAAACAACCATGTATGATCTATTCATCTTTTTGAAGTTAATAAATTATAAGCATGATATGGTTAACAAATAGGGTAATTTGGAATCAAGCTAATTTAGCTAATAGAAATCTTCAAGCAACAAAGTGAATTATTTGATCAATGTTTTAATAGAGGACAAAATTAGACAATCATTCTAGCCCATTTGAATATGATTGTGGCAATATAAATATAAAATATCAAGGCTTTGAAAAATTGTCCAAGAAAATGGGTGATCTTTCTAGTGATCCTAATCAATTATAAAATAATATTATGCACATACGAGGGAGCCTAATCAAGGATCCAGCTATGCTCAGTCCTATGGGCTTAATCATACATGATGATTTTAAACATAGAGCTACTCAGTTCATGTAGGAGGTGAAGAGTTAAATTCAAATAAAAATAGGGGAAGATAACAAAAGGATCTTGGTTATGGTCTTCTCTATAGAGGAGAAGACTAGAAATGTAAGGAGCATCAAGTAACCTTTGGATATGGTTGAAGAGGACCTCAAAGGCTTGGAAGATCAAGAAAATTAACTTTTTATGGAGCCCATTATTAACCTTAGGCTAATTTATGAGTGACATAATGAAGCAATGAAGATCATATAGCATAGACAAAGGACTACAACAACAAGTTCTTCTCAAAGTCAAATTTGTTGACTTTAGCATATTATTTAGTAACAAAACATGTATATCATTTTGAAAAAGGAATATTATTTTTGTAAAATCATGTGTATCTTGTAAAGTGCATTGATTATAGGTCAATCCATTTATAAATTATCTAGTTATATAAGGTTGTAAAAGGATAGTTGTCCATAACACTTGTAAAATTACCATTTGACATATCAATTGACATACCTCCTTAGTTTCTATAAAATGGGTATTGTCATTATAAAATGAGGGGGGGTTTGAGAAAAAAATATTATGTAAACTTGGATAAATTAGTACTAGCAAGTAATTATGTAAATATTATTCAATGTTTGTTTATGTGATTGTTATTATAGTTGGTTCCTCAACTAATTGATTTAATGTTCAATCTTGAATTGTTTTTATGGATTCTAGATGTGCAAATTTGAATGTAGAGTTGTCAATTTGTGCTTATGCTATATTGATTGAAAGAGCTTAGATTTAGTTTATTTTCCTTTTTCTCTTTTAGATTTTCTTATGCAATTTTCTCATGGAAGTAAATCTTTAAATTGAATCTAGTGTCTTATTTGCATTATTTCATCTTTCTTTAGATATTTTCTTGATATATGGTAATATTTTAGATTTAGCTATTTGATTTCATATACTATTTTAAGTGCATGTTTGGATTAAATTTAAGCTTTGTCATAATATCTAGATTGAATATTAGCAACATCTTTCCTCTTTTCCCTACCCTTCTTTTTGCTCATTTTTTAATCAAGTCACTATAGTTTAGCTTCCATTGTAAATATACATGCTAGATTATATTTTATACCTTATTTTTTTATCATAATTCACTCTAATTAGTTTATATTACTCTCATTTTTTACCATCAAGCTTTAACACCATGATTGCTCCCAACAACCATTCATATTTCATTTTATGAATAGCTATTTAGATTCGCTACTACTCTACCATAGATATCAACAATATCATAACTAGTAACTCATGCAATGAATTATCTAAATTCATAAATTATAAGTGTTTTTAAACACTATTTAAACCCTATGATGTAATTTTAGTGATCAACAATTGTTCTATCTTAAGTCTGCCTACAATGACCAACTTAGCAGAGGGGTTTCCAAGCATAAACAAGGTGATAATTGAGTTTGAGGAGTTTAAATACATATCTACACACCTCCCATAATTATTTTCACATATTTATTCCCTTATATACCTTAAAATCACATCAAATCTTGTAAGAAACATAGAAAATCAAGGAGGTGATTTTAAAATCTTGACATTCAGTTTTTCCATATCTCATGGTTATTTATACAAGTGATGATATGGAAAAACTAATTGTCAAGGAGATTGAGAGAGTGTTTTACATTTTCAAATCATCTTGCAAGTTATTTTACCCCTTCTAGATGCATTTCCCATAATATATTTCTCATCAAGTTCTTGAGAGGGTTTTAGGTCATTAAGGTTCTTAACGATGATTCATAAAGTTTATGCCCTTAACCCTTAAACCAATGACACTATGTTTGAGTTAAAGAACTAAATCTAATATCCCTAAGTTATTTAAATCACATGTATATTTTATATACATATATGAGTGAAATAAAATGGCTTCTCGATTAGTTGTCTGCATTCTAAACACCCCTAAGAGAAAATTAGTCCAAAATGACCAATTTAAATTATTTTCTTCAAACCACTAAATATAATTAACTTTATAATCTCCCATTAAGGCTATAAATTTTATTTGAAGTATCATATGGTCATATAATTTTCATTATAATTCATGAGGTTTTATACCTAGTATTAGGCCTAGTAGGTCTATAATGTGTATTTGAGTATATAACCACCTGTGAGGGTTTCCAGTGACTTTCAGAGCCTCTCAACCTTTTTTGAATCCAAATAAACCATATAAAACATCCTATAATGATTATAATACTCTTAATTTCATATTTTCACCATTCATGCATTAAGTTTGGAGACTGTCTTGACTGTGAAGTGCCTCTAGTCTTAAACAAAATAAAGGACACTTCCCCTATTAGTACAACCCAATTGAGACCATAGATGTAGTTTTTAGGTTAATTAGGGCCTTCTGTACCAATTTTTAAGGTATTATTACATTTATATAACTCGTAACACTCTAAATTCTCTAGACTAACTTTTAGGTCTCTTTGCAAGTGCAGGATTTTGGTTGACTGGGTATGAGGTCTAAAAACCCAATTTAGTTCATCTTCACTTAGCTTTTCTGCCTCAAATAATCACATGAAAATGTGATGTCATTATTTTTATAATATTTTATACATTTTCATCCTCATCTTATACTTATTTCAACCTTTGAAACTACATCTCCATTAGCTTGAGGCTAAAGTGTAATCATTGTATGTAATAAAAACTGCATCATGTCTATAAATCAATCATGGCTCAAAGAAGATAGAGCATACCTACACTTTATATTGGGAATAATTTGTATAGTTAAGATTATTACCAATATAGGGATCCTCTATACTCAATTATGGGATTAATTTTCATAATACACCATGTTAGGAATGGTTTCAAAGCCTATAGTCTAGCATAATCAGGCAATAACCCTAAAAGAGTCCTAAGTTTAATGTTCACTTTGTATATAATAAATAAGAAAGTAGATCTAATATAGTGCAAAAAAAAATTGTGGTACAAAGTGGGGGTTAGAAATAAAAAAACTAAACTAAACATGCATATAATATGAATACCCACATCAATGTATATAGAATCCTAATGCATGGGAGAGAAGCACAACTTCATTATCTATCTACACTTATAAAGGAGAAATAAAGTTATGAATAATTAGTTTTGAAGATGAGCCCACCGAGACTCAATATATCCATTTTCCAAGGTGTTTCACAAGATATTATTATGGTATTTAAGGATAACAAATGCAAATCAACTCTAGGCTACACAACCTATTTATGCATCCAAAAGACTTCTCCACAAGATGAGATCCACATCTCCGAAGAAAGTATGGAACCCTAAGATGTATTCCTCAAGTAGAATGGTCAATAAGTAAATTTTAATTCACTCTTATTATTCTTCACTTATTTGTCCTCAAATGGTTAGAAATGAACTTGTATATATAGGTAGATCTTACCCTAAATCTTTTCAAATATGTTGGTTATATAGGGTCGACATAATCAACCCTCTATGTTTTCGGGAGGTTGATCACTAGGATTAAGTCTTAAGCTAGGTTGGCCAAAGCCATAAATAAAATTCAAGTGAAAAATATCCCAAAATAATATAAGGTTGACCCTATGGACCCTTTATAGTAATCAGAGGCTGAAAACTATATAGGGTCAACCTGGTCGACCTAGTATAGTCAACTGGTGAAAGGGGATCAAGGCAAGAACAAGGAGGATAAATCATGAAAAATGTTTGTAATGGGTAAAAATGATAATAATAATATTAGGTTAAATGTTTTTTATGAAATAAGTGTGTATATGGCAAGTGAAAAAAGGGACAACAATCTTATGAAGCACCAATGGTCTGCCCACCCCTTTCTTGGTGTACCTCTTAAGGCATGCACTCAAAGAAATTGAGACTCAATAGGTTATTACAAGATATAAAGTGTTAGTAAGTGATAAATTTTTTAAAATATTATGTGTATACATATGCCCCACTTGAATCTCATCATGTGTCACATAAGTATAACATAGGATGGTGCTTTGAGAAATAAAACATGATAACACACAATGTTGATGCTAAGTAAAGTACACTAAGTAAAAAATAAGATAAATGAAAGGATATAATTGAAAAATGCATACCTTTACTTACCTTAGTATTGTATATAAATAAGTAGACTGTAAGAGAAAGTGAAGGCATCTAATATGAAGAACACTAGGTGAACCTGTAGAATTTAGTGTAAAAAATAGCCAAAATTTATTTTTTTTGGAAAATAGGCCTATGATAGTGGAAAAGATTATCTAAATCATCATGAATCCAAATCATTTTATGGTTTTAAAAATGGATGAGTAGAAACAAAGATATAGATAAAATAAGGAATCTGCCTAAAAATAATTGAAAGATTTGAATGTTGAAAAGGTGTTTTAAAATAGGGGAAAGACAAGCAAAGGAGAGAAAAATAGCTTTGGAGACCAAATAATCTAGGATGGAAAGGAAACAACAAGCTAGATGAGAGATAACTCCAGGAGTAGTAGAAAGTGCACTATATGTATGTAACTATGAATCTTAAGTCAATTTTAGAGCAATTTTATTGAATTAAGTGTATTTTTAGAAAAAAATAATTTTTTGCATTTCTAGATGTCAAAATGAAGCCAAATTAGATTATATAGGTAGGAAAAACCAAGATGGAAAATGGGTTTGAAGGAATTAGGGATAAAAATACCATAAGACACATTTTTTAGTAAAATGCAAGGGGTCAACAGTGAAAAATAAATAGGTCAACCCAGTCGACCCAGTAGGCTGAAAAGGAGCAAAATACACACTATCGACCTAGTGAGTATATGCTAACCCTATATGTTTTTTAGAATGCCAACCTAGTATAGTTTGTCAACTAGTTTGAAAAGTCTAGAATGACAACATATTACTAGGAAAGGGAAAATAAGATGGTTGACTTATATTTTTAAGTCAACCAAGTCAAAAATAGGGAAATTTTGGTCAAACTAAGTTGACTAAAAAACTAGAATGGTACAAAAAAGTGTGAAAAAGGCCGAAAGAAGGCTAGAATGTCCTAAAATAACCAAATAAGGGGAAAAAGGGCCAACTAGGCTAAAAATAGATAAATATGAATGAATTAAATCAATTTAGGCTTATTTCTTATTAAAATTTTAAAAAGAATGTATTGTGATTATACATGACATGGAGGATATAATACATCTTTTATTGTTTCTTGATTGTAGGGATGGCCCCAATTTTAGTGGTTGGTAGATGTGTCATGGTTATCAGATCTATTGGAGCATCTAATGATAGTAGATATATCTAGACTAGTATTTGTAGGCCTACGAAGTATAGCTGATATGTGTAAGATTCCCCTAAGCATGGATTTGTTAATCATGTTTCTAGGATGTTGAGAATGACTAACACCTTCATATGGGAGGTGGATGGGGACATGGTAGAGGTAGATATCACTTTGGAGGATGTACATACCATCTTAGGGACACTGTTAGTAGGACACTGATGACTATAAGTATACCAAACAACATGGAGGAGAGGAGAGCCCTAGATATATGGGTTAAAGGATTGTATATAATATTGTGGGAATGAGAGTTAGTATGTTTGACATATATACATCACAAATTCTAGATATCAAAAAATATATGATAGTACTTGTGACATAGTGAGTGTTATGTCATAAGTCAGATGGCAAGGTACCACTATTTGTGGTAGCCTTGAGCAAGATGATCCTAGAGGAGGGAGTATTATATGATCTCAACTTTATTATCTAGTTCCATCTCATACATATATGTATGAGTTCTTGGTAAGAGGGTATAATTCAATAGTACCAATCATATTACTAATGTCTTGGATATACAAGATGTTTACCATGTATCAGTCAGTTGGGTTACCCCAAGTAATTGATGATAGGTTGCCACAAGTGCAAAGATGGAGAAAGGACCAACACATTCTATTTTGTAGATGGTGAGACATGTAGACATAGTGTGGAATTTGTATAGGTACATAATAACTACATGGCTGAGCTAAGACATAGTTACACCAAATACAATGAGGATAGAGGTGGTTAGATACTACACTTGGTGGAGAGATCCACATATAGTGATATAGGTACCAGGATATATGGGATTACCTCATTTAGTAGAACTGATATTGATACCCAAGTAGTGGGCTCAATATGTGAGAGAGTCATGAGGAAGAAAAGACTAGGGCCACTAATGATGAGGTCAATATCTAGACCACATCATGAGTGACCATAGATTGGATGAACATGATAAGGATTAGAGTATTAAGAGAGGGGTGTAGAGTTAGTGGCACTAGAGATACCACCACCATATTTATAGTGAGATGAGCTATGACCATCAAGGACATGACATTGATAAAGGTAGGAGAAGTGGGAGAGAGTATAGACTATTACCATCCTTGATGACCCATTAGGTAATCCAAAGGATATTTGGATGATAAAGAGGCCACTCAAGCACAAGTTGAGGTGAACACAAGCCATGATAGCCATATTTAAATTGAGGATGCAATGGATAGAGGAGGTGTTAAGAGGCCATATGGATGGAGAGACTATGTTATGTGGTCACGTGGATGACAAGACCATAGTGGTTAAGACACATATATGTAATAAATATGTGTTGGAAAATAGCTAGATAATGAAATGGGGGTGAAATAGTATATTAACTAAAACCAATCATTTAATATATTTAAAGTAAATTCAAAAGCATATACAAATTAAAATATAAATTCAAAGATCACATACACACACAAATACACATGACACTTGATTTATACATGGAAAACCCAAAAGGAAAAACCATGGTGAGAATAGTTTCTAGAAACTACTATTCTAATCTAACCTCACATTCAATGCCTCACTTGGAAAAACCTCACTAGTTATAATCCTCACTGGCAAAACCTCACTAGTTACATTTAAGGAAACCAATCCTAAGGAAATAGAAATCCCTTAAATAAACACCAACTCAAATAAACTAATGTCACCAACTAGTTAGATCATGGAGCTAAAACTCTAGATTATAATATTGATTCATAAATGAATCAAACTCTATTCTCTATTACAAGTCTAATCTATATTTGCTCATTCTTTGCACTTTATCTTTGTGTGCCTTTCTTCCCCTCTATCACTCTCTCTCTATTTGTATATGTATCTATATGAGAAACTTCATTGGTAGCTCATCTTTTCTATACTTTTACCTCTGTGTCTATATATTTTTGTTTGATGTAATTCCAATAACTACAACTATATCCTAGATGTTTTATATATAAGCATTTGATCTAGGGTTTGTTTCTTCTCTATGTTCACACTTAGACTGTAACACATCATGCCTCTACAATTTTATTATGTCTCAAATTCAAGTTATAGTTACATGAATCTTTAACTTATCACTATATTTATCAAATCTCAGGCTTTGGTTATGATGCACATGCCTTGTTATACAATTTTATCAATCGTAGTGATTAATCTCTTTGTTTGTGTCATGAATTGCATCTTTCATACATATTTCTCTATTTGACCATTATAATTTAAACATTTTAAATACTTGTATTTGATCTCTTTATTTGTGCCATCTCTAAGCTCTCTCATTCCATTAGATATTTATAAACTACTAAAATTTAATGTTCCACTCTTTAAAATGTGTCCATTGATCTCTAAATATTAGCTTCTATGTGTCATTCAATCTTAAAAATTTCATGAACCTTACCTTGACATTGTCATTAAACTTTGACACTTTAACCTCACCTCACTTCTTCCTATGTCTTTGGATTTATTTCACTCCATCAATCTTCTTGAACTTAATCGGTATTTAACTTGTTGTGTTGATAAACATTGATCACTTCATAGCATTTGAGTCCATTCACTCTATTATATCTCCTTTGCATGATAACCCATGCTATGTCATATATTTTGACAAGATCAATATTTATATTTGATAGGATCACTCTCATTGATCATCTATCTAATAGACTTATGTGCTTGTGACACTTGACATTAGCACATTCACTCAAAGGGATCTTTGACACTTTAACTTCAACACACTCCATTGGATCTCTAATGTCTAATTAAGTGCAAACTATCGATCTTCCAACTATCTCAAACTTTTACCTTTGACAAGCTTATACTCATTGGGTCTCTATTTGACAAGCTCTATGAATGTGACACATATCACTAGCATGCTCACTTGAATATCATTTTCATAATTTGACTTTGCTTCACTTCATTAGATCATCTACATATGATGAAGCATAGGTCATTGATCAAGTGGGACATATATTATGTCTTAGACTTAGGAAAATATAAAGTCCTTTAATAATTTCTCAGATTAGATAATTGTTAGGTCAAGGGGCTAATTTCTTAATGATGATAAAGGCTTAAGTTATAACTCAAGCTACTGGGTCCATGCTATATCTAGTCAACATTAAAATAGAAAGTGTCTATTGATGTCATGACATAAACCCTAAGGGTTTTTGTCACAAAATCAATAGACACTTTCTATTTTGATATTGACTAGACATAGTAGTTTATGTCATGGCATCAATAGACAGTTTCTATTTTGATGTTGACTAGATATAGCCTAGATGCAATAGCTTAAGTTCTTATTTTGTTTGAGATCAAAGATAATTAAATTCTGAGCCCATTCCTTCTCCTTTGAGCCTATGGACCGTATATTCAAGATGCTCATGAAAAAACCATAACAGATCTTCTATCTATTTGAATTTAACATACATAAATGGTCTCTATAAAAACATGACAACTTTGCATAGTGAAACTATGAAACATGTTCTTCTCTCCATCAATGACAATCATATTTCCAACAATCTCCCCTTTTAGAATTAATGGCAAACTAAATTCTCTAATGCAAACTTCATGTTCTGATCTTCTAATAATTTGATCATTATTTAGCATTATTTGTATTAGCTTTTAATGAGTATGAATTGAAGCTATTCATAATATACTTTCTCCCCCTTAGGCAATGGCATATTTTCCTAAACTTACTCTACTCTTCCAAACTTTTACTGAGAGCATTTTACATTTTTATCCCCCTTTGACATCAATGGAAAAGGTATTCTAGCTGACTGTTTGTCTGAATATCTCTACCCCTTTATCAAATAAAGGATTTTGTCCAATAATCTACAACTTTCAACTCATTAGTAATTTTTATAAGTATGCATACATGAGTTTAATTTTCTCTCTTTTTCTAGGGATTAATTAAGCTTCTATGAGACTCCCCCTAGACTCATGCCCTATCACTAGTGATTTAGTGATGTGGTGTAGGAGCCACTACTCCCAGCTTCTATCTTAGATATTCAAATTTTTTCCTAGTAAGAGGTTTGGTGAATATGTCTAAAACCTAGTCCTTAGTTGGCACATATTCCATTATGACCTCTTGATCTGCAAACCTTTCTCTTAAGAAGTTATACTTGATTGAAATATGCTTGGTTTTTGAATGCATCACTAAATTCTTTAATATATTTATAGCCCTTGAATTATCATAAAGAATAGAAATAGGTGATTTGTACTCAACCTTGATGTCCTTGAGTGTTTGATTTATCCACAAGACTTGAGTGCAATATGTCACTATTGCTACATACTCTACTTTTATTGTAAAAAGAGTAACTAACTCTTATTTTTTGTTCAACCATGAGACAAGTCTATTTTAAATTAAAAATACACCACTAATAGTGCTTATTTTACCATCTACACTTCTTTCCCAATCAACATCTGTATATGTTGTCAAAGTGAAATCTTCACTTGTAGGGTACCATAGGCCATAATCAATTGTGCTCTTGATGCATCTAAATATTATTTTCACTGCATTGACATGTGGATCTTTAAGATTAGCCTAAAATATATAAACCATTACATTTCTTACATGATATTTGGTCTTGATGTAGTTAGGTATAGAAAGCTAACTAACATTGATTTATACATAGTCTGATTTGCATCAAGGGACTCATCATTTTTGATCAACTTGTATCTAGTTACCATGGGAGTACTAAGTGGTTTGATATCTTCCATTCCAATTTTATTAATCATCTCCTTTGCATAATTATTTTGGGATATGAATATCCCTTCATTAGATTGTGCTATTTTTAGACCAAGGAAGAATGAAAGTTATGCTAGCATAGACATCTCAAATTAACTTTGTATTTGTGTAGAAAATTCTTTACACATTTTTTTATTGTTACCACCAAATATGATGTCATATACATAAATATAAATAATCAAAATATTCTCACCTTCTAATTTTAATTATAGATTACTATCTGCACATCCTTTGTTGAAACCTTATTATTTTAGGTATTGGTCCAATCTTGAATACCATGCTCTAGGTGCTTGTTTTAGACCATACAATGCTTTCTTCAATATACACACATACTATTCTTCATATGACAAACAAAAACCTTCTAGTTGTTCAATATATAATTCCTCTTATAGTTTCCCATTCAAGAAAGTAGACTTTACATCTATTTGATAGACTTTGAACTTTTTGTAAATAGAGAATGCTAGAAACAGTCTTATAGCTTCCAATCTAGCAACTAAAGCAAATGTTTCCTCAAAATCTATACCTTCTACTTATGCATATCCCTTATACACCAATCTCTCTTTATTTATTATAAAAACTCCATCTTTATTGAGCTTGTTTCTGTAGACCCAATTTTTTCCTATCACATTCTTGTTTGAGGGTCTTAGAACTAATTACCAACTTTTTTTATTTTTTAGTTGGCTTAGTTCTTCTTTTGTGGATTTTAGCAAATTCTCATCCTTGTTAGCTTCAACATAGCTCTTAGGCTTAGTTTTAGACATTAGATCAAAACTTACTTGCTCCTTATTCATTTTAGTTCTTCTCCTTACCTAAACTCCTTCATTCTTATTTCCAATTATCTACTCTTTAGGATGATCATTTTGAAGAAATATTAGATTTTATTTTTATTCTTTTCCTTAGCCTCTTTACTATCTAATTCTTCATCAAGATATGACCCTTCATTATTGGTTTCTATGTTAGGTTCAACATGTTTTATGCCTTATTTAACCTTTAAATTTATGTTCTCTATTGTCTTGTGTATCCTCTTATTGTAACATACATAGGCTTCATTTTGAGTGGAATAACCAATAAATATTATTTCATCACATCTTGATTCAAAGATTCCCAATTTGTCCTCCTTTCTTTTGATGTATCATTTGTTTCCAAACACTTTGAAGTACTTAATAGAGGTAGGCTTTCTATACCATAGCTCATAGGGAGTTTTGTCACTATTTACCCTTAGTTAAACTCTGTCTAAGATGTATACTATTGTTTGGACTAATTCTCTGTTATATCCATCAAGTAAGTTGGCCTCTTTTAACATTGTTTTAGTCATCTCCTTAATTATCCTATTCTTTCTTTCAATAACTCCATTGTGTTGTGGAGTTATTGCTATAGAGTAATGCCTTTTGATCCCATTATTCTCAAAATACTCTATGAATTCATTTGAGGTGAATTCTCCACCTTTATCAGATCTTAAGCATTTAATTTTTTGTCCAATCTCATTTTCAACCATGGCTTTAAAAATATTGATTCTATCAAAGGCTGGAGATTTGTCCTTTAAAAAGGTCATCCATGTCATTCCTGAGTAGTCATCTACAAATAACATGAAGTATCTCTCTCTTTTTAATCCTCTTATCTTGGTAGGACCACAAAGACTAGTATGAACTAATTATAGAGGCTTTGTAGTTACATACTCCTTTGTTTGAAATCTGACCCTTGTTTATTTGCCTAGTTGACATTCCTTAAAAGTAGTATCAATAGGTTTGGTTATCTTTGGCATGTGTCTTACACACTTATTTGATCTCACTTGATTAAATTATCAAATTTGACATAACCCATTATCCTATGCCACAACCAACTCCCATCAATATTTCCTATGAGGAAACTATTTCAATTTAATTCAAAAAGATTGTACATATTTATTTATGTCCTTTTCCCTTCTACAACTACTATCATAGATCTCTTTAATTTTCAGCCTTTTGCATCAAATGTGACCTTGTATCCATTACCAAAAATTTGGCTAACACTTAGCAAATTATGCTTCAATCCTTCAATATAAAAGACATCATGTGTAGGAATTTTACCATCTATGTTAAAGGTTCCTTTACCTTTGATCTTTACTTTTATATTGTCTCCCAAGATGATAGATCCTTCCTTACATTTACTCAATTTGGTGAACTTGCTCTTATCACCAGTCATATTCTATGAGTAGCCACTATCTATCACCCACAAATTTTGCTCCTTGGCATCGAGTGCATTCTAAGCAATCATGGATTGATTTTTCACTCTCCACACATCCTTGGGTTTCTTATTTAGCTTATTTTAAGAAACTTTTGAACCTTTTTTCACACTAGGAGGCATGCCTTTATCTATATTATGTACTTTTGATCTTATAAAGCTAGTTCTATAATGTTCATCTATCTAACCAAAGTTATTACAATTATAACACATTACATTTGTTTCTAACAAAGGAAAAAATGAGTTTCTACTTACAAAAACTTTTATCCTTATAGATATAACTCTAAAGTCAATAGCCCTATGACCAAACTGCTTACAACTATCACAATAACCATATAAGGATGAGGAATATCTATTCATATCTTTTCTTTGTGCAGGATGGGGAGTTTTTCTCAACTCTTACTTCAAATTTCTTACCCTTGTGTAACCATCTGTGTTATTTGCCTTTATCTTCTACATCTTCCTTGAGTTTGTAGAGATGGACTCATTATTATTTTTCCTTTCCACAAGATTATTTTCTCCATTAGCATTCTTCACATTATCATTGATTATATATGTCTTTGTTTCTTTGCAAGCTTTCTCTTTCTTTTCTCCTAATTCTCATTCTACTCTAAAGTTGTCATATAACTTAGCAGATGCACTGATCATGGGACTTTTCCCTTTTTTATAACCAAGACTAGATTTCCCTTTTGATGGCTTTTGAGAGCTGATCAATTCATCAAGAATTTTTTATCCTCCTTTTTTGCTTCAAACCTTTGTCTATTTGGTCTTTAGCTTTTTCAACTTATTTTCTTGAAGCCAATGTCTCTACTTCTAGCCTCATATACTCAACAAATTTTAATTGTTGTTCAATCTTGAATACATCTTCTATTGTTGTGGCCTCTTCAACTCATGTCTTCAGGCATATCACTATCTAATGAGATTCTTCAAGACTTTTAGATAGTTTCTCAATTTCTTTTTGTCCAAACTTCTTATGTCTTATGTTCTCTTTTCTCAACTTGTCAATATCATCTAGAGAACATATGAGTTCACATTCAAGGTCCACTTATCATTCTTATTCAATAGAGTATTCAACTTCTTCTTGATATAAATCTCCAAAAGCCAATCCTAATGCCATGAATATGGATTCATTTCACTTAGCCATAAGGGCATAGTCATGGTCATCATCTAAGCTACCACATCATCCAATGAGTCAATAACTTCTCTTATATATAAGATTTTATTGTTTTAAAGAAGTTCCTCCTTTTAAAATAGTGGGGCTTCATCCTTTTGCCATCCACTTCTTACTCAGATTTATCATTTTTTTCATAAAGTCATTTAGTAACAAAATGTCCTACCTTACCACAATTAAAGCATTTAAAGGGTAACTTACCTTTGTACTTTCCAAATCTTCTTTTCAAATTTTTGACAAAGTTAGCTTCTTATTCATCAGTCTCCTCAGATCTAGATGTAAATTGCTTTTGCTTTTGCTTTTGCTTTCTTGGATGCTTTAAATGTAGATTCTCTCTTAGAAGTATTTGTTTCTCCCATTATCATCTCATAATAAGTGAAAGTTCCATGTAAATCATCTAAAGTGAACTTATCTATATCTATTGATTCCTCTATTGTAGATATTTTAGAATCATACCTTGATGGTAGATATCTTAGGACCTTTTTGACAATGATTGATTCTTTCATTTCTTCTCTAAGGCCTCTAATTGTAATGACATTTCATCTACCTCAAGAAGGTAATCTATAATCTTCTCTTCTTCAATCATTTTAATACTCTCAAAAATTCCTTTGTATGTTTGTAGCTTAACTAATTTACCTTGTCATCACCTTCATAGATGATCTTTAACTTGTTCCAGATCTCTTATACATTTTGAAAATGCATCACTTTAACAAAATCTATTTTAGATAATCCACAGAGAATAGCATTCTTTTCCTTGGCATTACTCTCATATGCCTTCTTTGAAGCTTGATCAATAGGAGTTGAAGCAGGGGTTCTATATCCTTTTAATATAGATATCCATACACCAAACCCTAATGAAGATAGATATACTTCCATTCTTATGCTTTAGAATGCATAGTTAGATCCATCAAATAGATGTGTTTTATTTGATGAATATCCTTATTGAATAGCTAGTGTGTTCATTGTTTCAAGATCTACTTGAGTTGATTAAGCTTCTTTCAAAGGAACCCTAGGCTTTGATACCAATTGTTAGAACATAGCTAGATCCTGAGGGGGAACGAATTAATATATCAACTAAAACCAGTCCTTTAATCCTTTTAAAGGAAATTTAAAAGCATATGCAAATTAAAATATAAATTCAGAGATCACATACACACACAAATACACATGACACCTGATTTAAACATGGAAAACCCAAAGGGAAAAACCATGGTGAAAATAGTTGCTAGAAATTATTATTATAATCTAGCCTCACAATCAATGCCTCACTTGGTAAAACCTCACTGCTTACAAGCCTCACTAGAAAAACCTCACTAGTTATATTTAAGGACACCAATCTTAAGGAGACACTAATCCCCTAATTGAGTACCAACTTAGCTAATCTGATGACACCAACCAATTAGATCTATGAAGATATAACTCTAGATTACAACATTAATTCATAAATGAATCAAATTATTCTCTATTACAAGTCTAATCTATAACTACTCATTCTCTACACGTTATTTTTGTGTGCCTTTCTTCCTCTCTACCCCTCTTTCTCTCTCTATGTATATGTATCTATTTGACACACTTCATCAACAACTCATTTTTTTCGCACTTCTACCTCTATGTCTATATATTTTCATTTGACATAATTCCAACAACTACAACTATATCCTAGATGATGTATATATAAGCATTTGATCTAGGATTTGCTTTTTCTCTATGTTCACACTTGGACTATAACACATCATGCCTCTATAATTTTCCCACATCTCGAATTCAAACTCCACTACCATGAATCTATTTTATTACTATATTTAGCAATCTTGAGCTCTAGTTATGATACAAATGCCTTGTTACATAATTTGATCAATCATAGTGATCAACCTCTTTATCTACGTCATAAATTTCATCTTTCTTACATGTTTCTCCTCTTGATGATTGGAATTCAAAATTTGTAAATACTAGCCTTTTATCTCTTTCTTTATGCCATCTCTAATATCTCTCATTATATCGAATCTCTATACACTGCTAAAATTTAATGTTCCACTCTTTAAAATGCATCCATCAATATCTATATCCTAGCTTCTACATACTATTGTAAGTTTGAAATTTCATAAAATTTAACTTGACTTGGTCATTAAACTTTGACACTTTGAACTCATCTCATTACTTCCTACATCTTTGGATCACTTTCACTTCATTAATCTTCTCAAACCTACTTGATCTTTAAATTTACATTGTGTCAATAAACATCGATCACTTCATAGTATTTGAGTCCATTCACTCCATTAGATCTCCTTTGCATGATCACCCATGCATCATTATATCTTTTGACAAGCTCACTCTCATTGGTCCTTTATCTAATAGAATCATGTTCTTATGACACTTGGCATTAGCACATTCACTTAGAGAGACCTTTGACACTTTGAATTCATCATGATCCATTGGATCTCTAATGTCTGATTAAGTGCAAACCATTTATCTTCTAACTAGCTCAAACTTTTACCTCTATCAGGATTATGATCATTGGGTTTTTATCAAATAATCTCTATGAATATGAAACTTATCACTAGCATGCTCATTCAGATCTCCTTTCTATAATTTGACTTTTATTTACTTCATTAGATCATCTTTGTATGATGAAGCATGGGCCATTGATCAAGCTGAGACATATATTAAGTCTTAGACTCAGGAAAACATAAGGTTCTTTGATCATTGCTCAGAGCTAGTAATTTCTAGGTCGAGGGACTAGTTTTTTAATGATGATAAAGGCCTAAGTTATAACTTAAGATGTCAGGTCTAGGATATATCTATTCAACATCAAAACACAAAGTGTTTTTTGATTCCATGACATAAACCCTTAGGGTTTAACTGAGAAATCCTATTTTGTTTGAGAGAAAAGATAATTTAATTCTAATTTCATTCCTTCTCATTTGAACCTACCAACCACATATTCAAGATGCTCATGAAAAAACCCATAATGGATCTTTTATGTATTTGACATTAAACATCCATAAATGGTCTCTATAAAATCATGACAACTTTGATATTACAACTATGAAATATGCTCCTCTATCCATCAATCCTACCTAATCCTTTTGACATCAATGATAATCATATTGCCAACAAGATGATTAAATTATTGATTAATTTTTTTTATTTTGAAATAGAGACTAGAAAAAGATAGATATTGTAATATATAATAGAGATATAATATCTATATGGGTATGATTTTATAGGTGTAGCTGAGGATGAGGAGGAGAGATAGGGGTCCCTTATGAGGGGAGCACTTCATGACATCCTAGATGAGACTCTAAACCATCATGACCCTACTACATTAGAAGACCCTAATGTACCATCTTCCCTATCTCAAGTAAGCTAGTTTAGATTAGCAGGGGAGGTATCAAGGTAGATATGAGTATAGAGAGAGAGGATACAACCACCAATAAAGATGGGTACAAGTAAGATATGAGCATGGTAGGCCCTAATAGAGGAGAGAGTTATGCATCTAGATATAGTGATGCAAATGACATAAGAACATATAACAACCCTGACCCATATGACATAGGTGTAGGATTAGGAGAGAGTGACACACATGGTGACGTTAGCCCACTTAGTGTAGGTGTAGGCATAGGTGGTACATCTAGAGGGATAAGTGGATGGATAGAGATCTTGGATGGCCTCTTTATAGCATAATATTTGAAGGAGTCAGACTGAGGCCTCAATAGGTAATGTAGCTAGGACATTTGATAGATAGGATGGAGCCTATCCATAGAGCTAGAGCATTGTATATATGGTTGTACTTATTATATCAAAAACTCATTATATATATATGATGTATCATTTTGGCATATTGGTGTTGATTATGTATGTTGACATCATTATGGTTGTGGTTATGGATGCTTTGGATATATTTATTTCAATCACATGTATTTATATGTTATTATATATGCTATAGGAAATATATGAGATGTGGTTTATTTTCTAGCATTATGTAAAACACATGCATGGGTAAAAATAAATACACAAAAAGCACTTGGTAAAATATAATCAATCAAAAACGTACTACAAACTATTTCAAGTTGGTAAATATGTAATAACAAGAAAATAAATAAGTATAAATAACCAAGGGATGGAAAAACAAGATGGTAAAAAAAAAGAATTTGTTTTTAAACCAAATTTAAAGATGTGTGCACCAAATTAAAATAATTAAAATCATACTAAATCACATTGGGAAGTATGAAAATAATGTAATAAAATGGAAGGTATAAAAAAGGGCACAAATGGTATAAGAATAATTTAATTAATTCAATCAATTATACTAAATCACATTGGGAAGTATAAGAGAAAAAAAATTTGGCAAAAGATTGGTCTTAAAGTTATCACACTAATTCAAGATGGGAAGAATGAAAAATTCAAGAAATGGCAGTATTCTTACATGTACTCAAAAAATAAGAGCAAAAAGAAATGAAGTAAGCATAAAACACACTAAATCAAGTTGGGAAGCATGTTAATGATGTTTAACTTCATACTCAATCACATCTTATCTCATATTTGATAGATGTAATTTTAATTATGACTTGTATTATTGGAAAATTTTGTGAGGAATGTCAGGTCCTATCCATGGTCTTATACTGTAACTCACAAAGAGAATACCACTAGGGTGGAATAAACAAAAAAAAAATTGGGTAACAAAGGATTTGGGTAATAGGAAGGAAAAATTTGGTAATTTATGACGTACATTGGGTCTTATCCATAGTATTATTAACACAACTCACAAATGAGATCCCAAGGGGATTGATCAATAGAGAAAAAATTATTTCTCAAGAGGAAATATGAGCGATATATGGAATGAAAAAGGGAGTGTGAAAATCAATACTTAGGCATCTTATGAGAAGACATTAGGAGGAAAGAGGCATACAAAGGATATGATAAGACACTAAGTGACTAGTGACAATCAATGTGTAAAGGAAACCTATTTGTTATAGACATAAAGATTTTTAGGCATATAAGCATGCTACTCAAATCAATTCACGTAGGTAAATTGGTAAAAGTAAAAGGTAACATTGACCTACCTTCCCATGACATGTTCCCCTTTCATTAAGACCCCTTATAGAGTCATCGGTCTACTATAAAGATTGGGTACTTGTGTGATAAAGTAGGTAACACTAAAAGAATTTTTTATTCTCATTTTCTAATCTACTAGACTACCTCACCCCAAAGGACCCAAAATCTATTGTGACACCAACTATTGAGTTTGATCTTTGACTAGAATAAGGGGATGTTCTTTGAATCACATATTTTAGTGTAATTTGACTTTAAAGAAGTTTTTGTCTTTTATATCATTACCTTTTGTAAAATTATTTGGATTTTAAATTTTTATGGATTTTTTATATTCTTTCTCCATATGTATTTAAAATGACCAATCATGAGATATGTAGTGATACACATTAATTATTTTTAGTCTAAAGCTAAAGGAAGCTAAGTAACCAAATACAAAGACTTACTAGGACACTTAGGCTTAACAATGAACTATCATGTGATCTCAAGTCTCAACCATGTATATGCTTAGTTTAAAAAAAAGGAAGAAGGGAAAAAGGAGATCCAAAGGTGGATTGGTGAAAAGAGATTATAATGAGATGCATTGTTTGATAACTGATCATATGGAAATAAAAAACATAATGAAAGGGAACAAGGATGGTATAACCAACTCATATTGATAATGATCCATGAAACATAGAGATAAGAAAG
This sequence comes from Torreya grandis, assembly GCA_037957365.1. NCBI lineage: Eukaryota > Viridiplantae > Streptophyta > Pinopsida > Cupressales > Taxaceae > Torreya > Torreya grandis. The sequence continues at coordinate 5,002,474 of JARHVA010000205.1, read as the reverse complement.
AAAACAATCATGAAGGCAAGAAGGGATTTTTGAGAAAAACTCAAGAAAGAAAGAGAAAACAATGATAAAAAAAATAAAATCATATGCAAATATAAATAATAATATAAGCAAGATATAATAGAAATGGTAAAATCATTATATAATAAAAATATGAATTTGACACAGTGTCAAATGATATAACAAATAGATAAAAATAAAATTAGATCACATGTCCAATCAAAATGTAAATGTAAAAGCACCATGTATGTACTCATAGGTATTGATAAATATGACCACACACATTATTCAAGACATCAGATAAATCTCCATGAAGATGGACATGAATTATAGCTAATGTCTCATCAATCTTCAATGAAAACTAGGAAAATACTTCTCTTCTGATCTCCTCAATTGAAAAAGTGGGAATACTTGATGGATCATGTTGAGGAGGGAAATTAGGCAAGGGGTGATTAAGATAATGTATGAGAGTAGGATTTATGAGATATTTATCAATCACTAATGGAGAAGGATCCCTAGGTGAGGAAAGGTCCACAAGTGAAGGAATCATGGGTAGAGGCATATAAAGTGACCAAGGGACCACATGAGGTGATGCAAAAACTAAAGGTGGAGCCATGGGAGAAGTAAAATACTTATTATTAGTATGTCCTATGGGATGAATAAAATAAGGACTGGGAACAATTATAAGGTGATCCTTAAGGTTTTATTGAAGGATGCAGTAATGATCAGTGTGATAGATGCCAGATTGGTTCCATAGATAATACACCTCACCATACTTAGGTATATATTTAGGTAAAACATTTGGGGGAGGAATGGATTTGTATGAGGAAGGAGAGTAAGGATGTAGAGTATCAATATATTATCATATCTTATTATAATAGGTAGAATAATGATTATCTATCCCATGGAAGCAATAGATATGCTTGTGAGTGATCACAGGAAAAGTACTCACAAAATTAGGTGTAACAAGAGTGGAAGAAGTTGGAGAAGACTCATCATCCCATTTGGTGGGAAATGGATCCATCTTAGGTAAGGGAATCAAACCATCACCAAAGAAAGGTCGTGATGGAGGAAGAACAAAATAAGGCTCAATAGAAGGAGTAATGGGATGAGAAATAAGGGTAGGATCAATGAGAGCAGGAGAAAAAATAAGCTCAACTATAGCATGAGCACTAAGAATCTCAAATATAGTGGGCGTTAGAATGGGCTCCAATAAGGTCTCTACTAAGGGAGGATTGAGATCTATAGAAGGTCTAATAAGGGTCAAAATAATCTCAAGAGTAAACTAACTACAGTAATCAAGGTACCTAGTAAAATAGTAAGGCTTAGTCATAGTAGAATCTATGAGCATACTCCTATGAGGTTCCTCAAAAATTATAGGTGTTGGTGCCATAGCTACCCTATGACAAATAGGAAATATACTAAAATTAGGAACTATAAATGAATGAAGACAAGAAGATACATAAAAGACTCAAGTAAAAAAGAGTGTTAATGGATAATCTCTACATCATGGGCCTATAAAAGACCACGTAAAAATGGATCATATAGGTAATAATCATCATCATAATCTAGGGTGTGAATATCATTTATGCAAGTAGGGATGACCTTGTCATCTAAGGAAGTGTGGTGAATAGAATGTTGAGTCTTGGTCAAAACTATGAGAATGTCATCACAAAGAGGTTTGAGAGAATGAAGTTGCAAATAATAAAGAAGTTGTGAGATAAGGTGAGGTGAGATATAAAAAATTTAATATATAATTTAATCTCATCAGGATCTTCATCATCAGAATCTAATATTTTAGGGGGAATGTTCCCAATTAGTTTAGGATGTCCATTATAACCTCAGGTTGAATTAATGGGAAAATTAAGACATCGAGACTCATAGAATGGAATGATAGGTAAAGCTTCAAGATTATGAATCTTTAAGACACCAAAATCTTAGAATCATTCAAAATTAATAGGGTTAGTGTCATCTTAAATCCTATAAATGGATCCATTATGAAGGAATTTAATGCATTGACAAGTGGAAGAAGCGATGGCTTTCATACAATGAGTCCATAGCCTACCAATAAAGATTTTATAACAAAGGGGAAAGTTAAATATCATCACCTTCACATGAATGATGATAGGTGGGACATTAATGGGAAGCCACACATAACCTAGAGGTGGTATTTGCCTTCTATCATATCCTTGGGAAGTGTTAGGTGCAGACTTGAGATTGCATTTTAAATATCCAAGGGTATTAATAAAGATGAGAGAGGTAATATAGGTGATAGAACCCTCTTCAATCAATACATGATTAACTTGGATATCACCTATTTGGATACTAATAAATAAGGGAGGATCATTTACATGAAGCAAAATCTCACTAGGAATCATAGAAGCTATAAGAATTTTTAAAGAAAGAGAAGTGTCCATAGTTTTTTTAATGTTGATAGACATATCTTCACATTTTTTTAATATGTTATCCTTGGATCTAGATAAGATTGTCTCCCATCTTGATAGGGGAGGATGAGGGACATTCATTTCAAATAATAGTTTCATAAGATGGTTTATATGATGTGGAGGAATGGAATTTGGGATGGGAGATTAGTGAGTTTCATGATTGGATATCACTCATCATAACCCATAAGAAGTTTTTTAGATATAGGTGCATATTGATTAAAGAGGTCCTCAAAAGGAAGAGTTGAAGTACATTGGAACTTGTGTTGATAAGAAGAATAAAATGTAGAACAAGGTTTTAAATTATGTTGTGATGATGAAATAGTTGATTCAAGTTGATTTTTAGAATTAGTAGAAATTTGAATATCATGAGTGTTAGAATATGATGGAAGAGTTGTAAAAATAGAATAGGAATTGTTACCCAAGGGAGAATCAAAAATTAAATCATCAAAAGTAATAAGGTCATCTTTCCCTAACTCATTTAAATGAGTTGGGGATTAATCTTGGATAACATGATATGTTTGAGATGGAGTGTAGATAGGTTATGAATCAATGAAATCAACCACACTTCACATATTAGTCATGTTAACCACATTCTCTTTGGAAGTGGGTTCAACAAGACTTTATACATTATTAGTGGAAGGGGTGGATTTGTCTTGATTGTCTTGGATAGGTTGATTATTAGGAAGAGGGTATTTATAGATATCCAAATGAGCATTGGCTTGATTTAAGGCTTGAGATTTATAATGTGTTTTAAAATCCTTGAAATCAATTTCATAAGATTATTGACACTTTTGAAAAATATAATCATGATCAAAATTAGGACCCAAAATAAATTCCACATCTAAATTATGTAGTTGTCTATAGGTCTCATGAGAATAACACCAACTAGCATGAAACCAATAAAAATTGTTAAGATCATACCAAGATTTAATAAGATGGGTAGGGTTAAGTTCTCTTGGAAGAGGTTTAGGTAGATAATTAATCAATTTAGTCAAGGTTAGAGGTTTATGAACATTAATTTTTATTGGTGAACGTAAGTGAGGATTGGTATATTTTTGAGAAGGGGGAGCTGGTTCTGATGAAGGGGTAGGAATGATAGCTTGAAAATTATGAATAGTGTCATAAGAATTTGTAACCCCATCATTAGTAACAATACAATTTTTGTTCTTAAGTAATATGTGAGGACCCATAAAAGGTTGGGGTGGCTCGAATTGACACATAAGTAAATCTTGTCATTTAGCTTGGTCAATAGCCTCCTACAATGTATGTGGAGAGAGAGTGAAAACCTGATATTAAATTTTAGGAAAAAGGGAAATGGTAAAGAGATGGAAAAGATTATCATTAGCCATGTCATGTTCACATTTTTTTGACAAATTTTTCCACCTTTTACCAAAGGACTGAGTAGTTTCAATTTCAAGTTTTTTATAATTTATAAAGTGGCCCAATGTGTTTTCAATAAGATCACTAATTTTAAAGTCTTGAACTAAAGCATTCATTAAATCCTCCAAACTAGTAATGAAATTAGTTATAAGTTGGTTATACCAATCCCAGGCATTCCCAGAGAGTTTTGGATAAGAGTTTAGTAGTAGAAAAGGTGTTTAATTTGAACCAATCCTTATAAATATTTCCAAATGTTTTAAGATGAAGGGTGGGATCAATTGATCCATTATAAGAATTTGTAGGTATGATACCTCCTATATCAATGTTAGCTTTTTGAGTAGTGAGAGGTTCATTTTGGAGATGATTAATTTTTGGTTGACCAAAGGAGGTTAGGGAATGAAATTTACTTGAGAATCTCGAAGAAGAGGGGGGAAATTATGGTTGTGTGCCCCAAGCCATTGGTTGAGGATGAGATTGAAGATGAATAATGTGATTTTGCATTCTCATCATTTGATTTATGTAATGAGATTGAAAGGTTTTCATTTGATTGAGTGTTTGTAATAATAGTTGATGTGTTTGATTAGCATTATTAGAATAATCAGAGATGGAATTTGTGTTAGTATTAGTGGCTTTGGTATCAATATTAGTGTTGATAGGGGATTGAGAGTAATTATGAGAATATGAGGCACTAGTGTAATAATTTTCTTGTATAGAAAAATATGGACTAGTGAATGGTTGAGAATAAGAATCATTAGTAGCATGATTACCTTGGGTAGCAAAATATGCACTAGTGGAAGGATTAAGGATAGTAGATTTTATGAGAGGCCCACTAGATGTAGAACCTACCATGTTAGTGGATATACTAGGCATAGAGGTGGAAGAATTTAGAGAAGAAGAGGCCATGGTATAATAAGTGGTCATAATCAAAGGAAGAGGATAAGAATCAAAGAAAGTGGTACCCCTAAATCTAGTTGAGAATGTAAGAGTAGATGAATGAGACTCTTTGGATTGACCACTAATCATAAGATTATAAATATTAGAAGGATCTTTTCTATGATTTTGAGGAAATTTAGATATAAAAAATATAATTTTGGGGGTATACTCTAATTTGGGTTGGTCATATAAAGACAAGAGAGTATTACACTATGAAGAGCTATTATGAGGGGTCCCATAGTTCATTGTGCAAGTGGAAATATGAACTTTACTAGCATTCAAGAGAGGATCCCTACTATTTCTATGGGAGATCCTATAAGGGTTGGTAAAATTCATCATGTTTATTGACTACAACTTAGTATTGTCATAAAGCAAAAAGTATATGATGAAGGGAAAGAAAGAGAGATGAGAAAGCAAGGAAATAGGAAATGATAGAAATAGTACAAGGTCAACTAGGTTGACCTAACATAAAAATAGGGTCTACAAATAGTACAAGGTCAACTAGGTCAATATATCAAAATAAATAGAGGATATAAATAGAGAAAATAGGGTCTATAAATAGTACATGGTTAGCTCAATCGATCTAGTATAGTGAACAGAGGCTAGAAAAAGGTACAGGGTTGACTAGATTGATATAGTATAGTAAATAGGGAAAATTAAGAAGCCTATAATAGATTGTGAATTGAAACAAGATATATTTTACAAGTAATATTTAGAATAAATAACATAAGGGAACCAAACAATAAACTATATCAATGCTATCTAATCTAATTAAAGCACATAACACAAAACCTTTCACCAATGTTGGCTAATGCAAGTTTTTGCAATACAAAATACAATTGAGCAAAGAGTAATAAATAAAATTGGAAATTAAAGAGTTAATGAATTGGTCAACATAAATATTTATTAGATTATTAAGACATTATTTTAAATGTGATTGGAATTTGGTTGTAAGGAACTAGAAAGCAATCTAAGGATGGTTTCAAGTGGTTTGGGCTGAAAGGGATATATAGTGGTAATGATACAGGCTTGGTATTGGGACCTACTCCCTCACTTAAACACCACAATGATAAGGGTTTTAGGTGCTTGTCCAAAATATACATTAACCACACTTTATACTTGACCAAATCATGAAGTCAAATTCCCCCTTGGTGATGAATCCAAGTAGGTTGGACTAGGGTAGACAAATGTTAAAATGCTTGTTTATATTTTGTGGTTTGGTCATGTGTACATAAAATAGAAAATATTTAAATTAAATGATTAATTAAAAAACTACCTAATTAAGCTATGTGATATATTCTAAGCATACAAGTAACAAGAAAAGAAAGTGTGAATTAATTACTAGCATATAAGGTTAATTCCAACTTTGACACAAGGTAAAATATTGATATAGTCAATAGTGTATGCATAGAATACAAAATAGGGTCGATAAGGTCAATCATATACTACATAAGCTAGGTCTAAAAATGAAACAATGTCGATAGAGTTGACCTAGTTATCCATACAACATAGAGAACACATAATTGGGTTAGCAAGGTTAATCCAGTTGACTATGTATGGGTAGTTTTAAAGACAACAAACTATAAAAAGAAAGACTATAAATAAAGAGAGAGAGAGAGAGATAGAAAGGAACCTTGGTGTATCAGAGATGTAGAGAATTAAGATTGTTGTTCAAGAACCTTGATATATGCTTGAAAATTCTACTAACTAGGTCAACTAGGTTAATTAATCTTTACAAAACAATGTTGTTGAGTGTCTAAAAATGTAAAAGGTCAACTAGGTTGACCTAGTAGTCTGGACTAGATGTATAAAAGTCTAAAAACTTGTACTAAGTTGATAGTATCAATTTAGTAGCTTGTACCTAAAAACCTACATAAATTTCAAAGTTTGGTTGATGTAATCAACCCAATATGGCAAATATATGATAAAAAATAATGAATTAATGCAAACAAATTATATAAGGGTTAGTTCATGTTGGGTGCACTAGAATGTATGTGATAAAAAATGCATCATGTCTATAAATCAATCTTGGCTTGGAGAAGATAGAGCATACCTATACTTCTAATTGGGAATACATTTGTTAAGTAAGAGCATGACCAATATGGGGATCTACTAGACTTGATTAGGGGATCAATTTTCGCAATACACTATGTTAGGAAGGGTTGCAAAGCCTACAATCTAACATAATTATGCAACAACCCTAAAAGAGTCTTAGGTTTAATGTTCACTTTATATCTAATAAATAAGAAAGTAAATCTAATTTAGTGCACACCAAAGCTTATGGCACAAAGTGTGTGTTAGAAAAAAAAACTAAACTAAACATGTATTTAATACATATACTCACTTCAGTGTATACAAAATCCTCATGCTGATGGAATTATCTAAGATCCAACTAATAGAATCAAACACATGAACAATAAATGCAAAGAAAATAGAAGTAGAGATCCATTTTTGAAATTAAAATCAAAATAGAGTAGAATTATAATAATATTACATTCATAACTCATTGAAAATAGCTTATATGAGAGGCATATTTATAGGTACAATGGAGGCATAGATCCAATACATTTGGCAATGCAAACACAAGATAATTACCAAATGGTTTATGTGCTCCATGTGTAATATGTCAATATTGATTATTAAATGTCAAGGATATCCTCACCCATAAATTTGACTACAATTTTCACATGTGCATGTACACATTAATTACCTCATTATGACACCTATGTGACCTCAATATTACATCTATGAAAGATAAATGCATGTGTAGGAATAATCCATAATAGTAAATACACATAAAATAATATCCTACTCTAACACTCCCCTCTGAAGCGTAACTTAGGTGGGTAAAAAAATTGGGTCTCGTAACATGGCCTAATGAGATACCCAAGTATAGTTCAACTCTCACAAAGTGGAGGAAAAGGAGAAAATCCATAGGAAAAAAAACTCCCCCCCCCCAAAAAAAAAAGAGAAAATAAGAAGAGGACTAGAAGGCCCCCCTGAAGATGATGTTGATATCGCCCATACCCCAAGAAGTGCATTCAAGTGAATATATTTACTCAGTGAAGGGTTTGGTGAAGATATTAGCTATATGCTCTATAGTCTAGAAAATTTTGACATCAATGACCTATCCATGAATGAGCTCCCAAAGGAGATGCATATGAGTCTTGATGTGCTTGGTCTGTCGATATTAGACCAGATTCCTATAAATCTAGATTCCTATAAAAGATGATTGTGGGCCACTTAAACTATATACCAAACTTAGTAAGAATCCCTTGAAGCTAAATAGATTCAGTAGTAACATTGGCAAACCCTCTATATTCAACCTTAGTAGATGATAAAGAAATAGCATTTTGATTCTTGCTAGACCAACTAATTGGTCCTAAACCAAGTGAGAAACTATATCATAAAGTAGAGTTGTGATGTTGAATATCACCAATCTAGTTTGAATCTATATACCTAATCAAGTTAATATCAATGCCTTCTCCAAGTGAATCCAAAAACTATGAGTACCTTGAATATAGTGGAGAATCCATTTGGTTGGTTTCTAGTGTAGCTCATGTAGTGTTTTCATAAACCTAGAGACCATGCCCACTTCATATGAAATTTTAGGTCTAGTGTAAATCAAATAGATGAGGCTGCCAACTAGTTGTCAATACAGGGTAGTATTAACCAATAGAGAGTAACACTTAGCCTCAAGTTTGACTCTAAAAAGAAAGGGAGTTAGAGCTGGCTTACAAGCATCCATGTGAAACCATGCAAGAAAATCAAGAGCATACTTGGATTGTGCAATTGTAATCCCTGATTTAGATTGTGAAATCTCAATACCAAGGAATTAATGCAATAAACCCAAGTTAGTCATGGAGAATATATCATGAAGAGTAGTTTTCATTACTACAATGGAGGATGAATAACTCCTTATGATCAATAGGTCATCCACATATAGAACCATAATCAAGAATGAATTATCCTGCCATAAGATGTAGACATTTGGATCAAAATTGCATCCAATGAAACTAACTATGAGAATAAATTAGCCCATCCTAGCATACCAAGCCTAAGGGGCTTGTTTGATGTCATATATAGCTTTATGAAGTTTACAAACTAAGGAATAATCTTCCATAAAAGCTTGTTACTACTTCATATATATCTCCTCCTCAAGGTTACCTTGAAGAAAGGTACTCTTCACATCCATCTGATGAACATCCCAATGATAAGTTATGGCAATGGAAAGAGTGAGTTGAATAGAATTCATTTTAGTGACTAGAGAAAATGTGTTGGTATAGTCTATGCCAGGAACTTGTGAAAATAACTTTGCTACCAATCATGCTTTAAACTTATCTAATGACCCATCTAATAAAAAATTTATTTGATGGATCTACCTACATCAAACAATTTGCATTCCCTTAGGAAGGGGTATTACATCCCAAGTGTGGTTCCTAATTAAGGAACTATACTCTTCATGCATAGTTATATCCCACTCAAGAATGGTAGATGCCTTACAAAATGATTGTGGATTAGAAGCACAAGTAATGAAAACATGTGGAACACTCTGAAATTATAAATCAATCTGTCTGACATCTAATGGATCCCCAACCCAATCACCTGCACTCTGTAGATTTTGTCTAGCTCAAAGAAGACCTAAAGTCAAATAATCAAGAGGATATTATTCAAATTCATAAATATGACTATGAATGGAATGAGGTGAATCTATATCACTATCTTCATCATCTGAACAAGAGTAAGAATCTTCATCAATAGGTATTTGATCTAGATGATCTAAATCATCTAAATTATCATCATATCCTAGAGAGTCCAAAGAGGAGGGAGAAATGTCAAGTATGGAGTCTAATGGACCCTCTTGAAAGCATACACTTCTCTCAATAAATAAATCATGTGTGGTAGGATGAAGAATCCTATATCCATTAACACCTTCTATATACCCAACAAATATTAAAGTCCTACTCTAACATTCTATGGCCTTACATTTCTTCTTAGGAATGTAGGCCATAGCTTGAGATCCAACTACCATAAAGTGATCAACTTCAGGTTTTTGATTTCTTCAAGATTAAAAAAGAGTGATCCCTTTCAATGATTTGTGAGGAACATGATTTTGGATATATCAAGTAAAATTAATGGCTTCTACCCAATATTGTGGTGTAAGTGATTTGGAGTGTATCATACAATTTTCCATTTCTTTCAACAATCTATTCTTACATTATACAACACCATTTTTTTGAGGAATGTCTAGAACTATTCATTTTAGATCAAACCCTTTTGAAGTATAGAATTTCTCAAACCATTAACTAACATACTCACCATCATTATTAGTGCACAAAATCCTAATGGTTTTACTTGACTATTTCTCAAAAAGATCCTTAAAATCCTTAAAATGGTCAAAGACCTTAGAATTTTATTGAATAAAATACACCCAAGTACACCTATAGAAGTCATCTATAAAGGTAATCATTTACCTATCCTTGTTGAATGAAGGCTTTGGAAATGGTCTGAAAACATCACTGTGAATTAGCTCCAAAATTTGAGTGGCTCTACATGATTTTCCTTTTTCATATTTCTTTTTAGGATGTTTACCAAGCATGCAACCTTCACAAACACCATCAAAAAAATAACATGAGGCAACCCTATTACCATATCTTATCAACTGGGATGTTCCAAGTAGAAATAGTTTAGATGGCCAAATCACTTATGCCATAATTTACTCACCCCATCATATGAGTGATTAATGCAGTAGAAGAGTGATAAATAACAAAATTTGATAAGGTGTACAACCTTTATTATTTATTTTCTTTCCCAACGGCCACTATAGTATTACTATGAAACTCCTTAATGACAATAGAATCTGGAGTAAACTCAACTTTCTTTCCTAATCCAATGTGGGTGATTTGATAAATAAATAGTAGATTAGTTAATAGTGATGGAACACATAAGACATTTTCAAATGTTCCATCATTAATTTCAACATATCTTCTCCCATAAACTTCAATATAAGTGTCATTACCTATTAGAATAGATGGCATAAAGCATGGCTCTAAGAATGAGAACAAGTCTCATGAAGAAGCCATGTGATGTGAGGCACTAGAATCAATCACCCACATGGATGGATGAGATTCAACTATAGCAAGGGCCTTGCCATTACCTTTTCCCTTACTATTTTCTTTTACCTTATAATACTCATGTGCTGATGATCTTGATTTGATTGAATCAAGGATATTGATGTTGTTTTTCTCAAGCATCTTTGTTAGATGATCAATCTATTTCTTCATACATTTTATTTCATCGTGCCCAGTTATCTTACAATAGGCACATGTGATCCTCTCTTTCTTGGGTTTTTCACTTGAAGAGGACTCATATGATACTTTTGGCTTAGTATCTAATTTTTTACCCTTTCATTATTCTTAGTCATTCATCTATTTTATTTCTTCTCTTTATTAATTGAAGTCTTCATTTTGTTATGACTCAATAAAGCATGTGATTTGGAAGACTTAAATGTACCCATTTGGATGAGCTTGTCTTTCTCCTTACTTAATTCTTTGGTAAAATCATATAAGGATAAAATACTCCATGTACTTCCTAGGGCATGTTTTGTAACATAAAAGGTAAAGACAAAAACTGATTAGTCATGACCTAACTCGGAAAGAATAAAAAGGATCAATTATTCATCATTTTTCTCTATGTCACATAATTTTAATTACAACCTAAGTGATTTAAGTCTTGTGAAAAGTCATCTGTAGTGTCAAAACTTCCTAGAATCAAAATAATGAGTTCATTATCTAGCTCATGACCCCTCATTACATCCTGCTTCCCAAAGAGTTGTTCTAAGGTGTTCCAAATCTCATGTGGTGATTTAACAGATTCAATGTGAAAGAGTAAGTCAAGATAAATAGACAAATACAAAAGACCATATGATTCATCACACATATTATACCACTTAATTTTATTTGTACCAAGTTTTGATTTAATTTTCATATTCATGGTTATCTTATGTAAACCTTTACTTATAAATTTTTTTAGTTTAGATTTCCAGTCATGATAATTGAATGGAGTGATAAGTGAAACCAAATTGTGATCCATGATGTAGTGTAATTAGTAAATGAATGAGCAATAGAGAAGGCAAGGAATAAAATAACCCCCCTAAAACTATCAAAAAGAACCCTCCCCTAGATTATAAAGGTTTGGCACTTTATGTTTTAGTGTGTATATAATCAGTACTTGAGTGGACATTGTTATCCTCCAAAAAAATATCACTCATTTTTGGGACAACATTTGAACTATTTTGGTCCTACAGACCAAAATTATCTCTTCCCTTTTCAAAATTTGTCCTAGTCATTCAAATTCCTCATTTTTTAGGCTTAAATCTATGGACTCTATAGGCTTAGATCTACGGACTTTGCAGGCTTGAATCTACAGACTCTACAGGAAGAGAAAATCTACAGACTCTATAGGAAGAGAAAATCTACAGACTCAGCAAGAAGAGAAAATATATGAACTTTGTAAACCAAGTTCAATTGGCTTTATAGGTTGATTTCTATAGACTTGATTTCTACGGACTCTACAAGCAGGTTCATTTCTACAAGTTCAATGGGCTTCATGGCTTCTACAGGCAGGTTCAACCAAAAGAATCAATTCTTAACACTTGGTCATTTTCAAGATTGTTTTAGTGCCTTGGTTCAAACAAAAATCTCCATCGGCAAGAATCAGTAGTAGGTTCAATGCATTTGGTTCAACGTCAAATGGTTCGTCAGTCTGTTCAAGGCTTTATTTGAACTGTTTAACCAAAACTTGTTTCAATGGTTGGTTCAACGTCTTTTCGTTCAATCGTTAGTTCATCACTTTGGTTCATTCAATTGAACCATCAACTTGAACCATCAGCTTGAACGATTTTGGTTCAAATCTTGGTTCAACTAATTACTTCAATGAAGTGGTTCAATAGTTGGTGCATCAGCTTGAACCATTTTGGTTCAAAGCTTGGTTCAACCGATTAGTTCAATGGAGTAGTTTATCGAGTTGGTTCATTCAATTGAACCATCAGCTTGAACCATTTTGGTTTAAAGCTTGGTTCATCGGCTTGGTTCAATCAAGCAGTTCAATGCCCTTGTTTAACAGAGTGGTTCAATAGCTTGGTTCAAAGGAGCAATCCAATGTAAAAGTTTAAATAGCCTCCCAAAGGACAAGTGTCCTTGTGGAGGGCACTTGGTCAATGAAATTACCCTTCAGAAGGGTCATTTTCAAAAAAGGCCGCAAAGGTAATTCTTTTGGAATTCAAAAAAGACTAAGGCAAACAAAGGCATAAATTCCTTCAGACTTTTTGTTTGAAGGAATTCCTACAGACAAAAAGTCCAAAAGAATTCAAGAATCGGCCACGGGTGTAGAAATACCTGAAGGATTTGACAAAGGCAAAGAAATTTCTATGGACTTCTGGTCCATGAGAATTTGTCCCTAGACTTTTTGTCTGTGGGAATATTCCCACAGAGAAAGCCCAAGGAAAATACCCATGGGAATTATCTGCAGGAAAACCCAAGAAACAATCCACTAAAGAAAAGGCTGCTAAAGGATGGTGAAGGGAAAGTGCCCTTGTGGGGGGCTCTTGACTGCCAAACAAGGACACTTCCCCGAAGCTGAAGGGTCACCTTCCCTTTGGGAAGACGTAAAAGAAGAAGCCCGAAGGCCATTCAAAGATCATTTCTTAAGGCCTGAAAGGGCAGTTTCTTTCCAAAAAAGTGCCAAATAGAAAAGATGAAGGAGGAAAAAGGGGTGACCCACCTGAAGACATCAAATTCAACACAGTGAACTAGCCATTGAAAATATAGTGACAGGCACCCAAAGATGTCAATTTTAAAGCTCATAAAATAGTCATTGATCCTTTGAACCTATAGACTCGAATGGATTCACAAGATTTAAAGCCAAGACCAGTAGAAATCAAGGAAGGAATAGAAAAGCAAATTGAATCCAGGACTTGATTCAATTAACTAAGAAAGGAATAATGATGAAGGTAGGATCAAATCGCCAAGTGGACATTGAAAGTTGCAAACTTTCAATAGCATGACTTGTTTCTCTGCATTAATAAAATCAAATGGGTAAATGCCCCTAAGTTCTAGCCTATCTTCTTAATAGATTCCAACACAATATGATGTGTTAGTATTCTCGAGTCCTTCTTGAAGAGGCTATATAAGGGACTTTATTCTATTGTAAATGGATCTCTTTTTGAAAATCAAAATGAAACTCTGCCTAAATTGAAAGACACTTATGAGACTTTGAACTTAGTTTGTTTATCATATTTTGTTATTGGAATAAGAAAGCAAGTGGTTTTTCAGACTTTGTGTTGTAATATCTTTGTTGTTAAGGAAACTATTCTTATATCTTTTTCCTTAATATATCTTATGTTCCTTTAATTTAACAAGCAGAATTAGTGACAACAGTCAAGAAGGTGTCCTAAAGAGTCAATTGTGGAGAGACTTTGTGCCCCCATAATTGCCTTTAGTGTGTTTTCTTTTCATTTCTATGTAAAGTACCTTGGGGCAACTTTGTGCCCTCATTGTCTTTCGTATCTGAATCTTGAGCAATTTAGGTGTAGACTTTGTGCTGCATTTTGATTTGCTGGCTATTACATCTTTTGTTACATTTTGCTGTTACTACCTGGAGTATTTTTGTGGCTTGCTAAATAGTACTTCTAAAAGAAGAGGAGTGATTTCTATCATTTTCCTTGAGTTTCTCCTTTAATCTACACACATCATCTCTGAAGAAAGAGAGATGGATGGTTTGTCCTACCCTTGAGTATTATTTTTTGTTTATATATATATATATATATAGCCTATCTATAGGGAACCTCCCCTTGATGAGAGGAGAGATCAGTCTCCTTCTGATGTGGTAAACCTACACATTTAGATGACTAATCTTCCTACTTTGGCTTATCAGACCTATTTTGTTTATCAGTGCACTGATCGATAAAATATTCAACCAATAATTTTTGGTGACTCTGCTGGGGATATAGTTATGTGCATTCTGAAACCTCAAGTTTTAGATTGAAACATCACCTAGATGTAACCCATTATCATTATAACCCTTATCCATTACAGACTTTGGTGACTCCATTTCATGTCTTACCCATTATCCATTTATAATCTATCCATTCACCTCCACACTAACTGAGAAAGAATGCACAGTTTAAAGCCTTAAGCTTTAAGTGAAGCAAGGTCAATTCTTTTCCATTTTTGTTTCACAATCTAGTAGATTCAAGGTATACACGAAGCCAAAGGGCTAAAGGTATCATTGACCCTATATTTGAGTTGGTATAGTAAAGTGATTTTGATCTGTTTCCTTCACCATCTCATCTCTAATGAACCAAGAGCTTTCCTCCTGCTAAAGTCAGATCTCCATTACCAGACAAAGTATATACTTCTACTGTTGATAAAGCTTTGCCTATAATTACCCCTCTAATATTTTTTATCCCTCCTTTTCATAATCCTACAATGGTAGTTTAAGGCTCCTAGGGTAATGCTTTTGGTCCTCTCATTCTTACTCCACCTCTACATGAGCTTTCACATAGTTCAAGGAAGAACTTCCCCAAATTCTATGGTGATGGGAAAGTTCACCCTGATGAGCACAATGCAGCTTTTATTATAGTTTGTGGAGTAATTAGAGTAGAATTTGAAGATGTAGCAGTCAGGCTTTTTATGGAGACACTACAAGGTGGTGTTGTAGATTGGTTTTATCATTTATAGGCTCGATCAGTGACTGATTGGAATACTCTCAAAGCTATGTTTGAATCCATATTCAAACCTACAGAAGATGCACATACACTTCTAGCTCAACTTACACATATGAAGAATGAGCCTCATGAACCTATGGGAGATTTCATAGCAAAATTTGAAAATTTGAGAAATAGAATTCCTATAATAGCTCGACCTACAGCTGAGAATCTCAAATGCTTTTTCATTAATTCTCAACTACCTGAAGTTAGTTTTCTTTTGAGATGTGCTGGTCAAATAGATCTTGCTACAGCTCAACTTTTGGCCACTAAGGTAGAAGATGATATCATCTTAGCAGGGAATATAAGAAGAGATCCAAATAGAAATAGATCTTCATCATCTTCCAAATATGCATCTATAGGCACCACTGATCCAATGGTACAAAAGCTGGCAAATGAAGTGCTAGCCTTGAAAAAGCAAATGGCACAAGGAATGTCTTCTACTCCTTCATACAAAGATATGCCAATAAGGACATTCCCAAATCAGTCATATCAGGGCAATGCTACCAAGAATCAAGGGCAATAAAATTGCCTTCCTCGCCCATAAGGGAAATTTGCCCTTGAAGCTCCTCCAACCAACTTAGCAGTTGGATATTTAGAAACAAAACATGCTTTCTCTTTCCAACCTAAGTTTGAGCAAGAAAATGATGTTGATCTCTTCACGGAGGATCAAGAAGAATCAGTTGGTGACTCCCACATTAGTTTTTTAAACTACCAGGATGAACCTAAAAGCAAATGAGAAGCTTTTGATGGATCATATGCAATGTTTACTAGGTCCAAAAACCAATTAGTCTAGCAAGCTGATAAAGGGAAGATAGAGGAGAAACCTCAACTAGTAGTTGGGATTGCTAAGTGTGGAACCCCTCTTCCCTATCAGTCAAAGGATTTGGTGATCACCCAAAATGTAAGTACATCAATTTCACCTTCACCTTCTATTCCCATTTCACAAATGAGCCCTCCTCCCATCCCTCCTAAAACCCAAAAGGTTTAAATGCTTTCTTCTATGCCTAGTCCAATTCAGTCATTTGACATAATTGATCATGTCAAAAAGACCAAAATACAAATGTCTGAGTTTGAATACTTGTAGTCCAATACTAATCAATTAGATAAGTTGGTCCAATGTATCAAGAACCAAACCATCCCTATAGGGCAAAAAGCTAAAAAGACAATTCTTGATTCTCTAAAGAACATGCCCATTTCAAATAATCTTGTTATTACTCCTCTAGCTGCCCCTGGGAAAATAGAACCTTTTTATGTTTCCCTATTAATAAATGGTTATCAGCTCAACAATTACATCATTGATTCTAGGGCATCTGACAATGTCATGCCTGCTAAAGTAGCTAAGTCTCTAGGTCTCACACTAACCAAGACATTTAGAAGATGTTTCTCCATGGAGAACAAGAAATTACCATTGCTAGGGCAAACCAAAGATGCCCAATTTGCATTGGCAGCCTTTCCAGATAAGAGAATCAAGATGACTGTCTTAGTGGCTCACATCCCAGTATCTTATGGCATTTTGCTTGGATGAAATTTTTGCAAGGACGTGGGAAGAAAACTAAGCATGGACCTGTCTGAAGCAAGGATCCCTGTCCAAGGCATGATGAAGAGATTGCTCCCTAAAAAGGAGGCAAAATACGTGGTCACCCAAACATCAGCCCCTGTAGCACAAATTCTATTTGAGTCTTCAGGTAGGGGTAATTATTTATTTACCATAGAGGATGTTCATGTTTCTATAGATGAAAGTCCTATAGCTAATAATCCAAGAATGGATCCAAACAAGACTTCAGGAGAATTGGTAGAGCATAGTATAAATAAGGAAGGATCTTCCATCTCTAATGAAGAGAAATTTGATAGGAGATCAGCTTATGATGATGACAGCAATTTTTCCACTAATGATGGAGTTGGGACTGTGTTGATATCTCCTCAAGGAGATATTCTAACTTCATAAAATTTGCAAGTCAGCAACACCAACAACACAGCTAGATGTGAATCTCTATTGCTCGGATTGAAGATTGCTCAAGATGAAGAAATCAAACTACTTCACATCAAAGGAGATGTTAAGCTAATAGTTTGTCAGGAGTTTGATGTAGACAATCCAATCATATGTTGGACTGAGCCAGAAGAATAACCAATTATGGTAATGGACTATGCTATTGCAAATCAAAATTAGGCAAAGGAACCCTTCACCAAGAAAGCAAGGAGTTATGGCTTTCAAATTGAAGACCACATCCTGTCATGGGACAACAAGAAGAAAAAGCCAAGGGGAAGACACAAAAATTAGTTTCTTGGTGGAGAACTCCATTCACCCATCACCATTTTTGGGGTCAAAATGTCTTCTTTCTAGTTTATCAGAATAGAGCACTATTTTCATTGTCTCCTAAGAAGCAACATATGAAATACTTCAATTCTTGAAGTATCAGATCATTGCATCTGTATATATGTATATTTGTATAGTTTTTAATTCTATTTTATTTTGCTTGTTTTCATTTTTGATGCCTTTCGTTTCTGGGTAGCATGAATTTCTAACCCAATGGTATGCATGAAGACACTAGAGATTCTAGATTCTACTCCTTTCAATTCTTTTTGCAATTGATAGAAGTTCCCCAAATGGAGCCTACTATTGTCCTCCAAAAAATATCACTCATTTTTGGGACAACATTTGAACTATTTTGGTCATACATACCAGAATTGTCTCTTCCCTTTTCAAAATGTCTTGGGCATTCAAATTCCTCATTTTTTAGGCTTAAATCTATGGACTCTGCAGGCTTAAATCTATAGACTCTGCAGGCTTGAATCTATAGACTCTACAAGAAGAGAAAATCTATGGACTCTACAAGAAGAGAAAATATATGGACTCAGCAAGAAGAGAAAATCTATGGACTTTGTAGACCAAGTTCAATGGGCTTTACAGGTTGATTTCTACAGACTTGATTTCTACAGACTCTGCAAGCAGGTTCATTTCTACAAGTTAAACAAGATTCATGGCTTCTGTAGGTGAGTTCAACCAAAAGAATCAGTTCCTAACACTTGGTCATTTTTAGGATTGTTACAGTGCCTTAATTCAAACAAAAATCTCCATCGACAAGCATCAGCAGTAGGTTCAATGCATTTGGTTGAACAGTTGGTTCAACGTCAAATGGTTCATCAGTCAGTTCAAGGCTTTGTTTGAACCATTGAACCAAAACTTGGTTCAATGGTTGGTTTAATGTCTTTTGGTTCAGTGGCTAGTTCATCACTTTATTTCATTCAATTGAACCATCAGTTTGAACCATCAGCTTGAACCATTTTTGTTCAAAGCTTGGTTCACCCGATTGGTTCAATGAAGTGGTTCAACAGTTGGTTCATTAGCTTGAACCATTTTGGTTCAAAGCTTGGTTCAACCGATTGGTTCAATGGAGTAGTTCATTGACTTAGTTTATTTGAACCATCAACTTCAACCATTTTGGTTCAAAGCTTGGTTCATTGGCTTGGTTCAACTGATTTGTTCAACCAAGTGGTTTAATGCCTTGGTTCAATAGAGTGGTTCAATAGCTTGGTTCAAAGGAGTGATCCAATGTAAAAGTTCAAAGAGCCTCCCGAAGGACAAGTGCCCTTGTGGAGGGCATTTGGTTAATGAAAGTACCCTTCCAAAGGGTCATTTTCAAAAAAGGCTGCAAAGGTAATTCTTTCAGAATTCAAAAAAGACTAAGGCAAATAAAGGCATAAATTCCTTGAGACTTTTTGTCTGAAGGAATTCCTTCAAACAAAAAGTCTGAAAGAATTCAAGAACTGATTGTGGGCACAAAAAACCTGAAGGATTTGACAAAGGCAAAGAAATTTCCTTAGACTTTTTATCTACGAGATATTTCTGTGGGCTTTTTTTTGCAGGAATTTGTCCCTAGACTTTTTGTCTGCTGGAATTCACCCATAGAGAAAGCCTAGGGAAAATACCCATGGGAATTTTCTGTAGGAAAACCCAATAAATAGTCCACTAAGGAAAAGGCCACCAAAGGACCCTGAATTGTAGGTGCCCTTGTGGGGGACTCCCGACTACCAAATAAGGACACTTCTCCGAAGCTGAAGGGTCACCTCCCCTTCAGGAAGATGTAAAACAAGAAGCCTGAAGGCCATTTAATGATCATTTCTTAAGGCCCAAAAGGGCAGTTTCTTTCTAGAAAAGTGCCAAATAGAAAACTTGAAGGAGGACAAAGGGGTGACATGCCTGAAGATGTCAAATTCAACATAGTGAACTAGCCATTGAAAACATAGTGATAGGAACCTGAAGACATCAATTTTAAAGCTCATAAAATAGTCCTTTATCCTTTGAACCTACAAACCCAAATGCAAGTGAGGAAGGAATAGAAAAGCAAATTGAATCCAGGACTTGATTCAATTAACCAAGAAAGGAGGAATGATGAAGGTAGGATCAGATCACCAAGTGGACATTGAAACTTGCAAACTTTCAATAGCGTGACTTGTTTCTCTGCATTGATAAAATCAAATGGGTAAACACCCCTAAGTTCTAGCCTATCTTCTTAACATATTCCAACGTAATATGATGGGTTATTGTTCTTGAGTCCTTCTTGAAGAGGCTATATAAGGGACTCTCTTATATTGTAAATGGATCTCTTTTTGACAATCAGAATGAAACTCTGCCCAAATTGAAAGACACTTCTAAGACTTTGAGCTCAGTTTGTTTATCATATTTTGTTATTGGAATAAGAAAGCAAGTGTTTTTTCAGACTTTGTGATTTAATATCTCTGTTGTTAATGAAACTGTTCTTATGTCTTTTTCCTTAATATATCTTATGTTCCTTTAATTTAACAAGCAAAATTAGTGAAAGCAGTCAAGAAGGTGTCCTAAAGAGTCAACTGTGGAGAGACTTTGTGCCCCCATAATTTCCTTTAGTGTGTTTTCTTTTCATTTCTGTGTAAAGGACCTTGGGGTGACTTTATGCCCTCATTGTCCTTCATATCTTACTCTTGAGCAATTCAAGTGTAGACTTTGTGTTGCATTTTGATTTGTTGGCTATTACATCTTTTGCTACATTTTGCTATTACTACCTGGAGTATTCTTGTGGCTTGTTGAATATTACTTCCAGAAGAAGAGGAGTGCTTTCTGTCATTTTCCTTGAGTTTCTCCTTTGATCCGCACACATCATCTCTAAAGAAAGAGAGATGGATGGTTTGTCCTACCCTTGAGTATTATTTTTTGTTTATATATATATATATATATATGTATATATATATATATATGTATATATATATATATATGTATATGTATATATATATATATGTATATATATATATGTATATATATATATGTATATGTATATATATATGTATATATGTGTGTGTGTGTATACACACACACACAAACATATATATATATATATAGATATATATATACATATATATATATAGCCTATCTATAGGGAACCTCCCCTTAATGAGAGGAGAGATCAGTCCCCTTTTGATGTGGTAAACCTACACATTTGGATGACTAATCTTCCTACTTTGGCTGATCAGACTTATTTTGTTTATCAGTACGCTGATCGACAAAATATTCAACCAACACACATAAAATTGGAACTTTATGTTTTAGTGTGTATATAATCACACTTTAGTGTATATACAATGGGCAAAAAAAATTGTATAATAAATTGTATAATAAATCCCGTCAGATCTTAAGATATCATGTAGGGCTAAATATAGTCGTAAACATGAGTATAGAGTTGATTCTTGAGGCTTCAACTCATATAACAAGGATAGATAATGCATATAATGAAAATAAGATACTACATAATAGATCTTCACTCAGATATAATGAATTATAGGTATAGATCTGCACAATAAACCACAAAGATATAGTCAATGTTATCAAAGTAAATGATTTGGTGTAATATTCACCATCGCATAATACACATAGTAATAAGATGACTATCTAAGGTTGTTGAATGTGCAATATAGTGTAGTATTTACTATCATGTAATAAACACATCAACAAAGTAGATGGCATAGAAATGAGTGAAATCTTTGCATTGAAGGCATAAATAAAAATGAACGCTCATAAAAATGGATGTTGTACTCAGTTGAGAATGCATCCACAAAAGAGTGATTTGTGCAATGATTATATAATTGACTATGCAATATCAAAAAAATTGCATGTTGAACTCAGCCAAAAAAGCACCCATGAGGAGAATAAGAATGTGCAATTGTGAGTCAAGCAAAGGAGAAGAGAAATTTTGTTTTGCTTGTTAGGGGGTTTGACTACCTGCCAAAACTAGACCTCACCATTCATCTTCATGATATAGAATGAATGTTACAAAATAATGATCAATAAATTTTGATAATATTATTTCCCATAATAATATTATTTTATTAAAAAATAATTAAAAAAGGTAATTTTTACAATTTTTTAAATAGTATCATAGTCAGTAAAACTATGATAACTTTCATAATTATTAATGAAATTATGAACTTAAAAATGATCCAAAAATAAGAAATAAAGGTGCATAGAACCCAAAAAAATTTATGAGTGATTATTTACTATTTTATCACAATCAAAAAAATACCAGTCATTTTATCAAGAAAATGGAATTACAAAAAAACTTTTTATAGATCTTGTTTACTTATCAAAAAATGATTTAGTCTTCTATCCAACCATATTAAATGTTCCTTCCAAATCTAAAAAGGTTACTTATATATCCAATAAAATTAAAATACTTGAAAATATTGATGAAGTTCACCAATTAAAGAAGAAAGGACTGTAGATGATACACACATATATATAGGATTCTCCTTTACAATCTTAGTTGGAATACAAACTTAAAAAAGTAATAAATATTTTAATAAATTAAAAATAAAATGGTATTCATTATCAAAAAAGAGCTCTAATACCATGACAAAATTATCGAAGATCCAACTGATAGAATCAAACACACAAACTACAAATGTAAAGTAGATAGAAGCAGAGCTCCGTTGTTGAGACTAAAATTGAAATAGAGCATAATTATAATAATATTTCATTCATAACTCATTTAAAATAGCTTATGTGAGAGTAATATTTATAGGTACAATGGATACATAGATCCAATACATTTGGCAATGTGAACACAAGACAATTACCAAATGGTTTGTGTGTTCCATGTGTAACATGTCAATATTGGTGGGTAAATGTCAAAGATATCCTCACCTATCAATTTGACTATAATTTTTACATGTGAATGTGCACATTAATTGCCTCATTATGACACCTAGGTGTCCTCAATATTACATCTCATAAAGCTAAATACATGTGTATGAATAGTCCATAATAATAAATATATGAAAAATAATATCCTACACTAACAAATGCATTGGAGAGAAACACAACTACATTATCTATCTACTCATATAAATGAGAAATAAAGTTAGGAAGACTTACCTTTGAAAATGAACCCATCAAACCTTAATCTCTCCCTTAGCTAAGGTGCTTTGTAAGAGATTTTTGTGGTATGTTAGGATAAAAATGACAAATCAGATCTATCATACATAACCTATTTATGCATCCAAAATAATTCTCTACAAGACAAGATCCATATCTCAAAAGAAAGTATCGAACCCTAAGCTTTATTTCTCAAGTAGAATAGTCAATAATTAGATACCCATTTTCTCTTATTTTTTTTCACTTCTCTATTCTCAAATGGTTATAAATTAACTTGCATATAAAGGTAGATCTTACCTTAAATCCTTTTGAATATGTCAGTTATACAGAGTCAACCCAGTTAACCTTATATGTTTTTAGGAGGGAAATCACTAGGTCCTAAGCTAGGTTGGCCAAAGGGATAACAAAACTCCAAGTGAAAAATATCCCTAAATAGTATAGGGCCGACCCTATAAAACCTATACAATAATTAGAGGATAAAAACTATACAGGGTCGACCCAATCAACTAGTGAAAGGAGGTCAAAAAAAGAACAATGAGGATAAAGCATGACAAATGTTTAGAATGGGTACAAATAAGAAGAATAAACTTAGGTTTGATGTTTTTATGAGACAAGTGTGTATATGGAAAATTGAAAAAGGGACAAAAAACTTATGAAGCACTAATGGTCTACCCACCCCTTTCTCAATGTACCCCTTAAGGCATGCATTTAGAGAGATTGAGACTCGATGGATTCCTACAAGATACAAAGTTTTAGTAAGTGATAAAAGTTTGAAAATATTATGTATATATAGTCATCACTTCCATATATAGGTGTCCATTAAGTAATATATGAGATTCATGTATGTGATGGTGTATGTTTAAACACTATACTTCATGATTTTAGTCCCATATTTAGGTCACAATGATGATTTCAAACCTAGTTGAACTCACTCTTGCCTTAATACCATGCTATCATCAATTTAATATAGTGAAACTATTGTATTTTAATGTTCTAGGTTCCTTTTGGTCTGATAGCACTGTATGTATTAAGTATATCGATCAAGATTTTGACTAAGTTGAAAAACCAATCTACCATCATCCTCTTTCAACCAAACAACTTCTTCTTATGCACAGGTGTGACCTCTAGGTCTATATTTCAACCATGAAGTTATTAGACTCACCTAGACCTCAAAAATGTCCACCAATACATGACATTGTATGGGGTATAAAATATTTTTGTAAAAGTTAAGGTAAACCTTATTTTTAAGTATCTTTTCCTCAACTTGATTGACTGTATGTGTTTCTTGAGGGGTCTTGACTTACTTTAGGTTTTCAATTGACTCTCAAACCAGTATCTAATTTCATTTAATGTTTTAGTCTTACTATTATCACCTTGATAATCTTATCACAACTTTAAAAGTTCTTACTCCATCAATATGACTGTTCAAAGCTTATTTCCAACTAGTTGTAGATGTTCATTTTGAAAAGTTGACTATGCTTTGGGATTATAGACCTTTAAATAATCCTCAAATAGTATAATTCTCCTATTTTATTTTGAGAGTATAGAAACATTCATCAATTCCTTTTAGCCTTTACATTTTCATCAGACACCACTATCTAAGGTAAACATTTCTCACATTAGTTGTTAGTGGTGTTAAGGTAGTGGACTATGTAAGAGCTTCATGGCTTTCTCAATCATATCTCAACTAATATCCATATATTTCAATGGATAATATAATCAACCATGTTTTGATATGTTTAAAATAAGGATATTCCCCTCACCTAAATCCAATCACAGAAAGATGAACTTTTCAATTTTCAAAACACTACTCTATAGACCAATGGTATTCACCCTTAGCACAATAAGAGTGATTCTACCTATCCTAACATGTACACACATGCCAAATGAGTTTAAACCAACATGAAAAGGAAGAAAATGATTGTTGAGACTACAAACACTACATGGTTCACATAGACCAAGGCAATCAAATGAGAAAATTGAATCCTTTGAGAATGCATAAGTAGTTTAGAGGGGATAACAATATTAGATATTGTTCATAAAATACATAAAATCCATTCAAAAACCATGACCATGAAATTTTATCTCATGAGAACTAATAACATCTCCCAAGTTCTTTCACTCTAACTCCTCTTCTCTAGTCCATGCCAACTAAAAATTGTTGACTTCTTTTGACCTACCCTAGAGACTGATAGGAGAAAACTAGTATTTTCCTCTTTTGTATATTTTGAAGCTATTTAAACCTACAAAATACCTATGGTTATCTCAATAAAATTTCTTGAATCCATCGCATGTGTTATATGAATCATCCTAGTATGTATAACTACCTCAAACTAAATTTTGCAAATGATCTCCATCTTTCTACATTTAACTTGCAATACTTTAATTTTAAAACTTTCTCTAATACCTTATAATATGTGGTACATTATTTTTCATCTTGAAACATTTTTATTTTTTGGAAAAACTATACAACTTCCCTTCGAGTGGCTAAAAGGTGGCATAAAATGTTATCAAGACAAGTGGACAAAAAAGACAAAGGTTTGAACATATTAAGTGACCTTAAAACTATTAATTAACCTCATTTATGACCATGTGACCAGTTTTAAACCTAAATTAACTCATTAAGAGTTTGAATATGTATGGGGTTTGACCATATTTGACACAAGGTAAAATTTAGTCAACATTTTAATGATTTGTAAGGGTAACATGCCTATTATGCTAAGGACTAGTTGCCTTCTCCTATCACTGGTCAATGGAGTCACCCATATACTTCAATTGACATTTATATTCCTCTAAAAAGAGACTAGACTCACACCACACACAACAATGAAACAAACACACAAAACAAGACACCAATACATACACATGTGCTCTCTAAGCACTTATTAAAAACCCATAAACAAATCAAAGGAAAAACACACACTTGTCCTAATATTTATAACAACTTAAAACATTTTAGGTGAAGGAAAACTCCATCATTTCTTTAACTAGGGTCAAAGATAATGCTTATAGCATCATTGCTACAACTAGGGTCAAAGGTAATACTTATAGCATCATTGTTACTCCATGAAATCAATCCATCCAATTAGGCATGTTTGTTAATGAAAAATTGTTTATGGAGATATTAAAATGACTTAACATTTTTTGATCCTCTATTATATATAATTGTATGACTTGGAGATCTTATGAACACTCCATCTATCTCTCTAATAGGCTTATTTGAGCTTCATCCTACTTAACCTTTGCAATGTCCACTTGGCACTCCACAGTCTGATCATTAGGAGTCATGAAACCTTTTCTAACTATAATTGTGTTTGAATCATGATATTTTTATTGTTACAAGTCATCAAGGTTATCCCATTATTCACCAAACAATTCTTGGTTTACCACAATTTTTTATTGCTTGATAGATAACTCACACTCTTCCTTTTGATCATTAAGAACATGGTTGACCTCATCATTAGGTTTGTATTCTTTTTAAAGAGTTAAAAACCTAATTAACTCATAAAATTCATGTAATATGGCATTGAATTATTACCACATATAATATACTTATCCTTGAGTTTCATGATCATGAACATCTTACTCTTTGGCAATCAAAACTGAATCCTTACTAGGACTTCATTTTTTTCACAGCTAGGCTACTAACCTTATCATTCATGTGAAAAATATAGTTTCCCCATACAACTTGTTCTATAATATATGTATAATTTGACTCAATTATCAAGGCATTTTTTGCATCCTTCATGGAGATGTATGTTCCCAGACCAATTTCTTCAAATCCATATTGCTCAGCTCCCCACTCATCAAGGTAAAAGTTAGATAAAACATCAAGAAGTTTAGATGTTCTTGATCATTAGTATGATCTTATTCATTGATGATATTTCAATTCATGTTAGATGTATAAGGTACATATGGCTCTACATGAAAACTAAATAGAGGCTCAGATTTCATTGACAACTTAGCACCATACCTAGTCCTAAATGTCATAAAGGACCAATCTAAAGTCAAATATCCTCCAATATTAGTAGTAAAATCTCTTTACAAGAAAAGAGAAAAGTGGGTTATCACATCCACCACCACAAAATCTTTAAAAATGGTGAAATTAGGAAAAACATGAAGAAAAATTTTCAAACATTTGATTATGTTAATTGTCATTGTAGCTAACCCATCCAATTGTATCACTCCTTTGGAATGAGGCTCATAATTAAATTTTAATTTATCATCTATTTATTTGGGCATGCCATAAGTACTAGCTCCACTATCAATAAGACAATTGTGAACCAAATCATCTCCAATGATGATAGATAAATATAATGGAGTAGGTTTCTCTACCTTTCCAACTTTGTTTGATTGTCCTTCACTAGGATTCAAATTATTTTTCAAGGTTGTCTCCTTCCCATTAGGCTGTTTGGTTACAAAATTGAGCTTGGATATTTGTTCTTAGAGTAGGTATACTTCTATATTTATTTAAATTATATCCCACATTGACACATTCACATGAGCCTTATTCATTTTCTCTATAATGTTAGTGAAAGGGCCATTAACTTTAGATTTTCCACTAGTAGGAATAGTAATATCCATACCTGTAGAATTATGAGGTGTGAGAGAGTTATTAAGATTATAAATTATTTGATCAACTTTGAATTTGGGATTATATTATACATACCTTCCATTCTGGATGTTTGAACATTCATTGATGGACCATTAGTATCCCTTTTAACCTCTTCAATTGTCTTCCATTTTTCCCTTGCATTTGCAACTATAGGAATTGAATCGTTGCTTGATTGTCCTTGGTAATTCATATAAAATGAATCATATTATTTACAATTAACCAAATTATACCCCAATTTATCACTCTTTCCATTTTTATCTCCTCCATTAGGTACCTTATCTTGACTCATGTCTAGCATTATTCACAAGTTTTCCATAAGACATTGATTGAAGGACTCAGTGACATAGATAGTGGAACATGAGGTTGATCCCATGAATAATAACCATCATGCGCTAGGTAAATGTTATTTTGAGTAGGAACTAATGATTTTGAGGTGAAAGGGCCATTGGGATTATAACCATTGTATAAATTTGATTGAACTAGCTATCCTCAACCTTGAGGATGACCTTGGAAATGTGGACCATTACCTTGATAGTTAGGGTAGGACTAGTTATGTTGATAGTGGATTTTTAAAGTCCATACTTTTTAGTGTTAGATAATCTTTTTGAGACATAAAATATCTTTCTCCATAGATCTCATACTTTCTAACTCATTAGATTTGGTTGGTTGACTAATGGAAGTAAGATTATGTTTAAGTGTAGGAATGGGAGAAACAAAAGGTGTAGGGGTTTTTTAATAATATAATAGAGACATGGGAAGTATTAGGTAAATATTCCCATCCTAAATCAAATAATTATCTACCATAATGTCCACTTCATATACATTAGGAAATGTGGTCCCTCCCATAAATTATATCATCATAAAAATGTCACTATCTAAAGCTTTAAGATAGTAAAGGAAGATATGGTATGTATTAGGTCTTACTAAGATTGAGATACTATCCCATGTCATATAAAATATTGTGTTGAATTATTTAATATATTTTTGAGGTCATCTCCTTATGTTGATTAACTTCTCATTCAATGGCAAGTTATCACTCTTGTCTTCAAATCTTTCCCTCAAAATATCTCCCAATTATCCCATGTGGTGATAGATTTAGGAGACAAAGTTACATACTAGTCAATAAATTTTCAATTAAAAGATACATCCAACAACCTAGTTCCTATGTTATCTTCAATGATGTGATGAATATTTCAAAATTTAGCAATGTTTCTAATATTCTCAATAGGGGAAATGAAAGTATCACTAGTGTATGAAGGAACACTTTTGAGGGAAGATATGGGATTTTCATCATAATGGGAAAGTCTTAGAGTTATATAGCCATTGAAGGAAAAAAATGTAGGTTCCTTTCCATGGTAGCTTTATGAATTTTCAAGAATGGGCCAATTAAAAACATGCTTATAGATTTGTGAGCAAGGTAAGATCTCTTTGGGTAAGGATGGGTGTTAGAAAATTTATTGATTTGTATTCATAATGATTAATCTCTTGGAACTCAAAATGAATGCCTTTGGTAAGATGTCTTGTGTTTACCTTAGGCATGAAAAAGTACATTATTCGGTAACCAAGATTCAAATGTTGAAGTCACCAAATACTGTAGGAAGTGGATTGTTATAGACTCCTTGATGTCAAATCCAACATCCACCATGAACAAGCTTCTTAGAATTCAAGTCCCACTAGGAATGCCAAAACTATTATACCCAAATTTTCACCCTAGATCATTCAAATATACCTTCTCATAATTAGGATAACATGGAACTATATATGCATATAGACAAACTACTACAAGAGATAGATCTCTAGATTAAAGGGATAGCTCCTTTGATCTATATTTTAGGATTACACGCTACAATATTAGAATTATATACTAATATGGGGTGGTGAATTAGTATACAACAATGCACATTAAATTACAAAACCATTCCATCATACATCAACATGATCTAGAAACATAATCATGAAAATGCATATATCTAAAGCATGAACAAGAGTATACATCACATGAACACATCATATATGTGAGAAACCCTCATGGGAGATAAAACACACTAAACCATACAATATTTAATATATTAATATAATAAAAATATCAAAATTTAGTGAAACACCCATCCCACAAGGACCTATAACCACTATCTAGTTGAGTACCCATATAAGTAGATTTTTATAAGCTTCACCTTACAAAGAGGAACCAACACCCTAGTCAACAAACAACCCACTCAACTACCTTGAAACTTAGATCACCTTGAAAACATATTTATACTATTCAACTTAATATTAACCCCTTTTTTCACTCTTCATCCTTCAATCTCTCTCAAATAGCCTCTAGAGCTTACTCGCTCAACTAGCCTCTTCTAGGCTTAGTAGGTCTACTAACCTGTGCATCTTCCTTTACCCGATTGATAATATATGAATGACTGATATTATTCACCCTATGATTTTCCTAAATTAATTTTACCTTATCTTTCAAATTTTATCTCCTTTTTCTTGGCTCCCCACCACTCAACTAACATAAATAGGCTAATTAAGCCTTGTACTTATAGCACATTCTTACTCTAACCCATATTGGTCAGAAAATATTCTTCACCCACTTGTATCACAATTAAAATATGTTCATAAAAACATTAAATTTAATAAAAAAACACTTTATAGGTCATTAAATACCTCACTATCCACAAAACCTTCGTTAGGCCTAGTTAAAACCTAAAGGAATTAGGCCTTCTCTAAGGTACATGTTACACTTCATCTCCTTGGACCATATTTATATTCCATTAATGATTAAAAAACATAAAAAATAATTAAAATAAACCCTTTAATACTCCCACATAAGTCCATACCACCTGAAACACAAACTCACACCTTGAACCTAGAAATTAGGTCTCCTCACTCTTTAGGCCTTCGTACACAGAAAAACAATCTTATAAAAAAAATACTATAAATGTTCTCACCTAAAAATATGAATAAACTAAATTTATAGGTCCTAAATTACCTAAAAAACATCACCACATATATTTTCCAACAACACACTGGATAACAAACCTCAAAACCAACTCTCTCAAGATCACCACTCAAACTGGTCACACATAGTCAAAGCATTTTGACTTCCCAAATTTTAATATGGGAAAAATGAGTCCTAAAATACCTTATCATGAAATCTTGATACTTATACCACATCTCTATACTCATTTTTTTATTCAACTCTACTTAAACAAATTCCAACTTACTTCTACAAAGTGATCACTTAGACTGCTTGACACAGTCAAATTATAGTCATGCATCAAATTATATGTGATTTAAAGGAAAATTTAAATATTCCTAATTTACATTAATATATTATATAATAAATTTATATCAACCTCATGTATTTATATCTCTTGTTCTAGCATCATTCATTAGTTTAACAAACCAATTCCTCAGACCATTCTCACACTATACACACATAGTTAGACAAGTCATTTTATCTTGCATGATTAACATACTTAACCTATATATTAAGATATAAAAAATATTATAAATTCAATTTAGGTATTAAAAAAAATCAATATGTCCAATTTATGCATCACCATTTTACATAAGACCTTAAACACATCACTTTCCTAAGCATACCTAAAACTGTCCTCTTGTCTAAAAAGCATAGTTACAGTAATCATGATTCATTACACTTGTAGAGTCACGTACTTGAACTAAAAATACATTTATTATATCTTTATACACATTAATATCAACTCAAATCACAAATTTATGTGTATCTAATACTATATAATAAACATATATATTATTCTATGAGCCACACACCTTCATTATCTTCACTCACTCAGATTGATCAACTTGAGAGTACTTTCTTGATTATTTATAAGAACTAGCAGTTATTTATAACTATGGTAAAAGGAGTAATATGTATTAACAAAATACACCAATCCATTTGACTCATCCCTATTCAGCTAGAACTCTTCCCTAAACTCATATTCACTTTGATTGGCTTTTTGTCATTATTTCCACTATCTAACTTCTATCAACTAGTAGACTTGGATCATAAACATTATTTACATATATGATCAATCATATCCAAATTATTTCATTTAATTTTATAAAAAATTCTCTATATTTTACCTCCTATAGTTTGCATGCATTGACTTAGTTAACCCTACCTGTAGTACCAAAATCTTTAGAAATAATCATATTTATGTAAATTTTGTTCACTTCCCTGATACACCACTACCATTTAGAGACACCTAAATGAGTCATATACACCATAAAATATTTAAAAAAAATCAACCAATCCATTTTAGTTCCTTCCTATAAATTTATTTCTAAATGCTCTACAATAAGGGTTTATAGAGGGTTTTGACCAATTTACATTCTTGACAAATGTTCACAAACATTTTTACCTAAAAACACTAAAAATAATTGTAAAAAATTATTAGTTCCATATTATACCTCTCCAAAAATTATTATGTCACCATGAAAACTCTACACATGTTGATGAGCATCACAAAATTCTTCTCGGGCTAGGAAACTTTCATTCTACATGCATAGGTTCCCTTCCAACATTGTTTATTGATTTTTATTCCTCTTCAAGACCTGAAAATTGGAAAAAAAAAATTACCCAACATACCACACCTCATTCCATTCTTAAATGGGCTCTTCCACCTTGAAAACTCATCTTGACCCTTCATTTAGACCTCACTAGGTCTCTATGCACCCTAAGTCTAGGATTGTAAGTCAAACTTGGATATAGAGAGAACTTGAAACCTTCTTTTACTAGTCTAAAATCATCATCAACATGTCATATACACTTATTTAATGTTATAAATATACCAAGATTCTTCACCTTAGCCTTAACCAACTTAACCCACTAAGCTGCCAAGCCTATGCCAACACACTTGTTCATAAGACTATTTATTTTCCTTGACCTAAGACAAATAAAACATGATATATGTAACATAAAAATCCTAAAAAAAATATTACCATAACTATATCACCATTTTATCATTACCTTTGACATCAATGTACACATGACATCATCTTTTGACATCAATGAAAACAAACTTGCCAACAATCTCCCCCTCTTTCATTGATGGAAACCTCTTATTATCCTTCTCCCCCTTTTTCATTAATGATAAAGTGGAAATATAATTATCTCAGGTTCATCTACATAGTCCATTGATCTTAGGACCTGACCTCTTACAAAGCTCACAAACTTCCTTCATCCATACATGAAGATACAATACCTTGTCAAAACACGACTTAGTTTGATAAAGTCATCATATAAATACTATGGAATTCACATATATATTATACATCTCCATATCTTCATCATGATTGGAACATATCTCATGTGTTCCACCTCACATTGTGCACATCTCTTTAAGCTTCTCAAACTATCTGAGTCATCCCCCCTAACTCCATGATCCATCTGAAAAAGTCATCTCTAGGAGTACATAACATGATTACAAGTATTACATGATCCTGAGATCATCCTTTTTCTCACTGAGCATCTTCTCAATATGATAACACATTCCCTCATAGACACTTCTATAGACTCCTTTTCAATAATACAAAAACCTTATGGTGCTAGAGGACAATGATCATTATCAAAACTTCATGAACACCCTCAAATCATATAAAACATGAAATATTACTCTTATAACAACATATTTGATCACTCCAATCAATCATAATAGTCATCAAGCCTTCATGGATTATAAATTTTAAAAACACTTTATGGAAACATAGTCATACAAATCTATGAGTATAGACTTTACTATAATAGACCTTTTATCATAACCTATCTTATTGATGATCTTAAAACAAGATAAAACCAATAGATTTCAAGAACTCAATGATTCTTAGATCATTCTACCTTTAATGGAATCATTCATCCTTATAGAAAACAATAATAAGCATTTTTATTAATCAAATGTTCCTCAAACTCTTTTCCACTATTATAAATCTTACACTGTAGACCCCTTTTTCAGCCAACAATACCAATTCACATGGATGATAACAACTTCCATAAGGTACTTAAAACATCAAGCATTTATCCTTCAAACATCACAAGCCATTAAGGCTCAAACTATTTCAAGATATCCTCTCGATCAACAACCAATCATATTAGGTCTGTAAGACCTCATACATTATAATAGACATCTGATCAAATTTTAATCTCATTTATAAGATTTAAATAGGTACTATACATATTTTAATTGATCCACTATGACTTAAAGATCATTTTTAAAATCAAGGAACACCAGTCTCTTCATGACATGCTTCATAGCTCACTCAAAGACCAACTTTTTCATACTTTATCTAAAACCTATATAGGAAAACTCAAATCTTCTTCATCTTTAGAATGCTATGAATTAACTCATGACACTTATGATAGACCATCACAATTTTCTAAGACCTTATGAGGTCAACATGTTACTAAATTAACCATTATACTTCAAGTCATAGTCTCAAGAGCACATTAAGACAATCTCCATCAAGCTTGTAGGAAACAAGATATGCTATAGGAAATATCACCTATAAGAGTGCCATGATCATCTTTAGGGATATTATAACATTATAATGTCATTCTCAAATCACCTTACTACCTTGGATCTTCAAACATCAGTATGCCTACAAAGGAATTGATCTTAAGAGATCAATCTTCAACTTGCGCATAGTCTAAACTAATCCTTCTTTTTATCCCTCATTATGAAAACAATTTTAGGAAGAATTTAATATTATCCATCAAAATAGAACTAATATTTATAATCCATCACAATCTTATATTTACCAAAAACAATATCCTTAGGTTTTATTAAAACCAAACCCTCATTTCATTATCTTTTACCTTTAAAACTTGAAACTTATTTTTAAGCAATAAATTAACAAAGAAAAGAGCATATACAGGAGATACAAGACATCAATAACATCTTTAGACACTTTTATGAATCACCTTGTCACACAAGTCTACCAAATATAAGAATCCTTCAAGCATAGTCAACCTTTAGGTTGACTATCTTGCATAAGAGCACACATACAGATGAGTTACAAATCATTAGGATGTTATTCATGGAGCTAGGAACATAATCCAATAGCTATATCAATCCTTCATTTGATCTTAGATCACTTAAATAACCTCTGCAATACAAATACCTCCTTATCTCTCAATATAAACCTGCAACTTTAACTTTTGACTAACCATAACCACACTTGTATGGATACCTGGATCAAACCACCACTTGGAAGGTCTTCTACAAGGAGTTAGAAACAATTTTTTTTTACTATAATAATATCTAATAATTAAATATATTTACACAAGCCAAACAATCCTCTTGGGTTTTATTTGTAAAATTTGAAAATTCAAATTCAAATGATCATATTTTCATGCAAAATTTGTTAAGTATGGAAACAAGAAAACCTACTTGGGAGAGCAACTTTGAACCAACATATATCTTACTATAAATAAAATCAAGACATAAAATTTGAACCACATGATCTCTTCTCATATGAGAATCCATCCATATACCAAACTTCTCATGAGTCTTTCAAATGTGATAAAAGTGACATCATCAATCTACTTACTCAACTTGATTTGGCAAGAAGACTAGAATGAAATAGACCTTCACAAAACTCATCAAAAGGATTTATTTCATTACCAAAAGTATCTCATATTATCATCCATGCCACACAAGACTAGTACTAATATCATATACTCAAAAAACATCTATTTGACCTCTTTTTCCATGTAAACAAGTATGTTATCATAATCAAGATATCAACACTCCATGACCTCATGTGACATTCAGAGCTCTTATGTTGGATTATGTCAACTCGTAGTATGTATTTTAACAATTACAAATAGGAAAACATAATCATAACCTCAACTATGTCTCATACTCCAAGCTTTTAATCAAATCACTGTATATCTTTCTTCTATCATGTTAACTGACAAAATAGACCTCTTTTAATAAGCTCTATCATTCAACTCATGTTTGATGTTGGATTTGGATTTGGTATAGTCTTTATTATTTGACATTTATATTTAAATCATGCAAACTTATATGAAAACTTAGACCATTATCTTCACCATCTTATTCATCACTACAAACAAGATGTATATTTTCCTCATCACACCTCAAGCTACTTAGGATCACCTATACATTGTCAAGCCTCCTCCAAAGGTCTATATATGATACCAATTATTGTAATTAGATAATAAGAGGGGGGTGAATTAGTAGACAACAATGTAAATTTAATTCCAAAACCATTCTATCATACATCAACTTGATCTAGAAATATAATCATGAAAGCATATACATCTAAAGCATAAACAAGAGCATACATCACATGAACACATCATCTATGTGGGAAACCCTCATAAGGGATAAAACCCATTGAAATTTTAAAAATGGAATATATTAATATAATAAAAATATTAAAATTTAGTGATACACCCATCCCATAAGGATCTATAACCCATATCTAGCTGAGCACCCACATAACTGGACTTTTGTAAGCTTCACCTTGAATGAAGGAACCAACCCCCTATGCAACCAAGAACCCATTCAGATACCTTGAAACTAAAATAAAATTGAAAACATATTTATAATATTAAACTGATGATTACCTCCTTAGTTTTCACTCTCCACCCTTCAATCTCTCTCAAACAGCCTTTAGGGCTTACTCGCTCAATTAGCCTCTTCTAAGCTTAGTAGGTCTAATGACCTATGCATCCTCATTTACCAACCTGATCAGATATAAATGAATGATATTATTCACCCTATG
This sequence comes from Torreya grandis, assembly GCA_037957365.1. Lineage (NCBI taxonomy): Eukaryota > Viridiplantae > Streptophyta > Pinopsida > Cupressales > Taxaceae > Torreya > Torreya grandis. Next base: position 4,966,163 of record JARHVA010000205.1, on the reverse strand, counting down.
ATGGTACTCAATGACCTTTATCTTCTCTTTCAAAGGCTCACTCCTTCTCTTGGCTCCCCACCATTCAACTATCACAGATAGGTATATTAGGCCTTATACTTATACCACATTCTTCCTTTATTCCATCTTGGTTAGAAAATATGATTCACCCACATGGATAAAAATCAAAATATTATAGTACACATGTTACATGTGAGAACAAAACACTCCATAGGTTATCTAATACCTCATTAGCCTCAGACCTTCATTAGGCCTAGTTGAGACCTTAAGGAATTAGGCCTTCTCTAAGGCACACGTTACACTTCATCTCCTTCGACCATATTTATATTCCATAAGTTATTTTAAAAAAAATCTACCTCCAAAATATCCTTTCATACTCCCACATATTTCCATACCACTTAGAACACAAAACCACACATTTAACCTAGTAATTAGGTCTCTTTAGTCTTTAGGCCTTCATACATAAAAAACACAGTCTTCTAGAATAAAAGCATAATATCATTTTTATCACCTAAAAATACAAAAAATGAATTTATAATTCATTAATGACCTAAAAAACATCAATTTATACATTTTACAACAATACATAGGTCAATATACCTCAAAACCAACTCTCTCGAGATGACCACTCAAACATTTCACACATGGTCAAAACATAGTAAAATCATTTTGAGTTTACAAACCTAAATATTAGTAAAATGATAACTAAAATACCTTTTAATGAAACATTGATACTTATACCAAATCTCTATATTCATTTTTTTCTTCAAATCTACTTAAACAAATTCTAACTTACTTCTCCAAAGTGATCGATCAGACTACTTACACATAGTCAAAGTATATTCATCCATAAAATTGGTGTCTATACTTGAAAGGAAACTTTAAACATTATTAATCCAAATTAATAGTTTATATAAGAAATTTAAATCAACTTACAATATCTACATATATTTTTCTAGCATCATTCATTGGTTTAACAGACCAATTCTTAGACCACTCTCACATTGTGCACACACTATTAGATAAGTCCTTTTATCTTGAATGATTCACATACTTACCATGTCTCTTAAGATCCAAAAATTATTATGTGGTATATTTAGGTATTAAAAAAAATCAATATGTCCAATTTATGTATCACCATTTGACATAAAACCTTAAACACATCACTTTCCCAAGTGTAATTGGAACTATCCTCTTGGCTCAAAAACATAGTTAAAATGATCATAATTCATAAAAAATGTAGATTCACTTATTTTAAATCTAAATACATTACTTTTGTCCTTATACTTATTAATATCAACTATAGTCACAAAGTTATGGGGGTTTAATAGATATAATTAACATATAGATTATTTTGTGAGCCACACACCTTCACTGTCTTTAGTCACTCAAATTAATCAAATTGAGAGTAATTTATTTCTTATACATAGGCACAATAATTAATTTAAAACCATGTTAAAAATATTAATAGGTCTTTAAAAAAATACCCCAATCAATTAGACTCATCCCTACTCACTTGGAACTCTTCCCTAAACTCATATTCACTCTAACTAGCTTTTTGCCACGGTTTCCACTATCTATCTTCTAGTAGACTTGGATCATCAAAATTATTTTTAAAAATTATAAATCATACCAAAATTAATTAATTTATTTTATAGCATGTCTCTATCTTTTACCTCCAATAGCTTGCATGTGTTGTCTCCATTAATCCCACTTGTAGTACCAAAATCTTCAAAAATAAGCATATTTTTGTACCTTCTACTCACTACCCTAGTACACCACTACCACCTATAGATACCTATGTGAGTAATTTACACCATACAATATTAAATCTTGGTCAATAAATCCATTCTATGTCCTTTCTAGCAAGTTCTTTCCAAATGCTCTATTATAAAGGTTTAAAGAGGGTTTTCACTAGTTTACATTCTTAATAAATGTTCCTAAAAATATTCACCTAAAACTAATAAATATAATTGTAAAACCTTCTTATTTACATTTTATACGTCTCCAAAAATTCTCAATTCACCATTTAATCTCTACACAATTTGATGAGCATCACAAACTTCTTCTTAGGTTAGGAAACCTTCATTTTACATGCGTAGGTACCCTTCCAATGTTTTTTCTTGTTTTATCTTCCTCCTTAGGACTTGAAACATGGTAAAAAAAATTTAAAAACCTATTAAACCTAATTACATGCTTACATAGGCTCTTCCACATTGATAACTCATTTTGAGCCTCCATTTGGACCTCATTAGGTCTCTATGCACACTAGGTCTAGGACTGCAAGTCAAACTTAGATATAAAAATCACTTAAAATTTTATTGTATTTGTTTCAAATCATCATAAAAATTTCATATTAACTAATTTCATTTTCCATATCTACCAACCTTCTTCACCCTAGCCTCAACTAGCTCAACCCACTAGGCTACCAAACCTATGGCATTATGCAAGGCTACCAATCCTATGCCAACACACTTGTTGACAAACTTGTCTTTATTCCTTGAATTTAAACAACATAACATGTTATATTAAATATAACAAGCCTAAAATAATTATTATCACAATGACATCACCACTTTGTCATTACCTTTGACATTAATGCACACATGACATTATCTTTTGACATCAATGACATTACACATGCCAACATACACTAGAATAATCACTATTTAGGGTGAAAATGGAAGTAAACATAAAAATAAAATAAACTAATGGATTTTATAAACAAAACATAACTCTAAAAACATACTTGCATTTGCACTAAGAAGGTAGACTACTAAAACTAATCTTAGCCCAAAGTTTCAAATATCATAAGTGTTTATACATGGAGGTATATTGCTATGGATATACATATGTGTATGAATAATATGTCTAACCTCAAACACTAATAATCTCTCTCACACTTAAAAACACACTCAACAAACATATAAACTTCATGAGACCTGTTAGAAGAGATGTTACTCATACTAGGCATACAAGAACAAAATAGAAGCAAGGAAAAAATAGTCATCACTTGTCATCCAAATTTATTACTTGACATCCTTAGGAAATAATTTAAAAGAATAAATCAGCTTTAAAACTTTACTCAAAGGAAAAACAATATGTCAAACTAGTAAGGCTTTACCATACCAATTGTGGATCATTTACAAGGCCAACATGGCTTGAATATATAGAGCATAAGAGAGGAGAGAGAAGGACTAATGTTGAACAATCACCATGAAAAATATTAAATATCTAAAAATAGTTACCATTCAATAAAATAATTTATAAAACAATTCATAAAGTTCTCTTGTACAAGTGTCTACCATAAATGTAACATCCTCCTGAAGTTAGAGTAGATACACTTCATTCTCCTTCTTGAAACTACCCTTCTTGATGAGGATTTCACTAAATATATAGAGCTATTTTAGTAGTCATTAACACATTTTACCTAACCTAATAATATGGAAACAATACATTTTAATTCATTATACACCTCTTAACTGATGGACTTCTCTTTTCTACTTGTCATTCACTTTCTTGTTTCTACTCACTAGCCCTCTAGTTCTCAATTCCCACACTTGTCATTGTGATGTCCTATAAATGTTTAAGAGAATTAGTTTTATGTATTTGAGACACATAATAATATCCTATTTTTCCTCTATTATATCATGTATAATTCAATAAACTCAATATCATACATCTCACTATTCTAATTTGGCAATCACCTTCTTTCTCACAGTTCTATCTAACATTGCCTATAATGACCAACTTAGTAGAGGGTTTATAAGAATTAATGTGGTCATAAATGATTTTTATGAGTTAAAATACATTTATAAACACCTTCCACAATTATTTTCACCTATTTATTCTCTTTTATACCTTTAAAATACCTTAAATCCTATAAAAACATAAGATTAGACATGTTCGTACAAGTAATGGTACAAAAAAATTGAATGTCAAGGATATTGAGAGAGTTCCAAGAATGTAAGATAATATTAAAGTTCAATCTACCCATTTTATATTCATTTCCCAAAATATCTTTCTCATCGTGTTCTTAAAAGGGTTTTAGAAGGATTTTAGGTCATTCAAGTTCTTAATGATGATTCATAAAGGTTAAGATCTTAACCCTCAAACCAATGCCACTAAGATTTAATTAAATACCTCCCTCAAATATCCTTAATTTTTTGAGATCCCATGTATCTCATCCATACATATATGAGTGAAATAAAATGTCTTCTTGATTAGCATCCTGCATTCTAGACACCTCTGAGAGAAAATTAGGCCAAAAATAACCAATTTAATTTGTCTTATACAAACCACTAAATACAATAAAATTTAGACTCTCCCATTAAATATATTAATTTTATTTTAAGTATCATATGTTCATAATAATTTCATTATAAGCCTTGAGGATTTATGCCTAATATTAGGCCTAGTAGATCTAGACCACATATTTGAGTATATGACCATCTTTGAGGGTTTCCAGTGACTGCCAAACCTCTCAACCTTTTATTACATCCAATTCAACCCTATACAACATCATAAAATGCTTCCAAGACTCTTCATTTCATCTTTTTACCATTCATCCATTAGGTCTAGAGACTATCTTGGCTATGAAGTGCCTCTAGTCCAAGACAAAATAGAAGACATTTCCCCTATTAGTACATACCAAATTATAACATGGAGGTCTTTTCTAGGTCATGAGATCCATCTGTTATACTTTTTATAGACTTATCACACTTTTAGGACCCTCAAAACTCTAAATTCTCTAGACTACCTTTAGGTCTATCTATAAGTATAGGATTTTAGTTGACTGGATATGAGGTCTGAAAACCCAATTTAGTTCATCTTCACTTATCTTTCCTACCTTTGAGAAACACATGAAACTTTTATGTCATAATTTTTATAATAGTTTATACATGTTCATCTTCATCCTATACCTTTATCAACCTTCCAAACTACATCTCCATTAGCTTGAGACTAGTGTGAAGTCATCACTTCCATTTTTAGGTGTTTATTAAGGAATAAATGAGATTCCTACAGGTGATAATGTATTATTGAACATTTTACTTGATGATTTTGGTTCCATATTCAAGTCATTATGACCATTTCATACCTAATTAAACTCACTCCTACCTTGATACCATGCTATCATCAATATAATTTAGTGTTATTATTTCATTACAATGTTCTAGGTTCTTTTTGGTCTGATGGCACTATATGTATTGCATGTTTTTATCAATATTTTGACTAAGTTGAAAACCCAATCTACCATAATCCTCTCTCAACCAAATAAATTCTTCTTATTCTTAGGTGTGACCTCTAGGTCTGAACTATAAGAGTGAAGTAATTAGACTTACCTAGACTTCAAAAATGTCCATCAATAGATGACATCATTTGAGTTACAAAACATTTTTGAACAAGTTAAGGTAAACATTCCTTTTAAGAAAATTTTCCTCAACTTGACTGACTATATGTGTTATTTTATGTATTTTTATTGAATTTATCTCTTGAATTAACTCTAAAACCAATATCCAATATCCATTAATGACTCAGTCTTATTATTGTCACCTTGAGAACATTATCACAACTTTAAAACTCCTTACTCCATCAATATGACTATTCAAATATCATTTCAAACTAGATATAGGTTCTCCTTTTGAATAATTGAATATGCTTTGGTATTATAGACCTTCAAACAATCCTTAAATAGTAAAATGTTCCTATTTAATTTGAGATTATGGAAACATTCTTCAATGCCTTCTAACCTCTATATTTCCATCAGACAACACTATCTAAGGCAAACATTTCTCACAATAGTTGTTAGTGGTGTTAGGGTAATGGAATAGGTATAAGAGCTTCATGGATTTATCAAGCTTATCTCAACCAATTTATATATCTTTTAATGGATAATATGATTTACCATGATTTGATATTTTTAAAACAAGTGTATTCCCCTAAACTAAAGCCACTCACACAAGGATGAACTTTGTAATTATCAAAACACTATTATACAAGCCAATGGTGTTCATCCTTAGAAAAATGAGAGTGATTAATCCCATATATCATGTCCACACTTTCCAAAATATTTGAAACCAACATGAAAAGGAAGAACATACTCTGTAAGACTATAAACACTACTTGGTTCACATAGACCAAGGCAATCAGATGAGAAAACTAAAGCCATTAGGAATACATGTAGTTTGGAGGTGATAAAAATTTTAATGATTATTCATAAAATACATAACATTAATTAAAAAACCATGACCATGAAATGGGATCTCATGATAACAAATAACATCCCCCAAGTGCATTCATTCTAACTCTTCTTCTCCAATCCATACCAACTAAAAAATATTTACCTCTTCTGACCTACCCAAGAGAGAGATATTAGAGAGAAACTATTTTTTACATATTTTGTATATTTTTAATCTATTTAAACCTATAAAAGACATGTGGAGATCTGAAGATACTTTTTTGAAGCCTTCACATGTGCATTATGAGTCATCCTAGTCCATACAACTACCTAAAATTGACTTTTACAAATGATCTCCTTCTTTCTACATTGAACCTACAACACTTTGATTTCAAAACCATCTCTAGCACCCTATGATAGGTGGTACATTATTTTACATCTTTAAACATTTGTATTTCATGTAAAAACCATACAATTTCTCCTAAAGTGACCAAAAGGTGGCATAAAAGGTTATCATTACAAGTATACGCAAAATATAAAGGTTGGAACATATTAAGTGACCTTAAAAATATTTCTTAACCTCATTTATGACCATGTGACTACTTTAAAACCTAAAATATCCCATGAATAGTTTAAATATGTAGGTGGGTTTGACTAAATTTGACCTAGGGTGAAATTTAGTCAACAAGTACCAATAATCCCATCTAATGGGTACCCATAATGTGGTGGAGGAGGATATGTATTATATGCCATTTTTACTTTTGGTTACTTCTTAGAATGGTCTTTCAAAGGATTGTTAAATATCTTCCCATTCTAGTGATCACTAGGTTTTGAACTTAATTCTTTTAGAGAATAACCAAATGTAATTATTTGGTCATAAATAAGGTTTTAGATCTTATACTTAAAGGCAAAACATCACTTCATATAATTCCCTACGTTTGGGTGATAGTGACAATAAAACTATCACCGTATCATTTGGGTAGAGGTCAACTCATATCAATCTATATAGGATGAGTGAGATATATGAGGTGACACTCCATAATCTTTGTTAGGAACAAAGTAGGAGACTCAAGTAAGCATGTAAATTGTCTCCTTGGTGAATTAGATAAGACAAGCCAATTAATTTGTTATGACACAACATTAACCATAGTAGTTGTTTCCTTTTTAGGCTCTATGGGCTTTACCTTATAACTTGGTTTGATACTAAAATTGGTATTTGATGTAGTCAATGTGTTTTTTACGTAGTTAAGTTTTTTTAAAGAGATAAGTTTCATTTCACAATCATGAACAATATAGCATAATTCATGTAAATATGTAAACTTTTTGAAAATAATAGACTCATGTATTGGTGAAATCAAACTTTGCTTCAAGATGTATTGAATCTCTTTATTTTTCATTTGATTGGTCATTTTAACCAACATTGTCTTGTATCTTAAGACATATTTATTGATAGGTTAATTTTTTCCTTGATTTATTTTAAAAATTTGAGCACAGGAAACCTTTTTGGCAATGTTGATAGAGAAGTGTGACAAAAACTAATCTATAATAGATTTGAATGCTTTTACTGATTGGATTGGTATGTCATATAACCACCTTAAAGTGTAGTCCTTGAGGCTTGTTAGAAACATTTTATTCAAAAAATTACCATTAGAGGAGTAATCAAGGCATCCCAGATAGAAAGATCAAATATGTTGTTCAAAAATCACCCTTTACATCATTAAATGTGAACATGGGTGAAACAAATCTAGTTAGAAAAGGGTGAAAATATATTTTAGGTGCAATAGGGTTATGCAACACCTATTATGAACCAATAGCATAAGATGACTTGAAGTATTATTTTTCAATATTTGTAACCTTAGATCATGAAAAAAAATGGACAAGATATTTCACCTCTTGCTTATTAAGGTTTGAAGTTTGAAAAGTCACCAAAGGAGGTTTACCCATAGTTTGAGTGGATTTGGGTATTGAAATAAGTAATTGGGTTAAATTATTTATCCTTCCCATGTAATATGTAGTAATAGAAGGATTTATTTTAGGTATTAAAAGTGTAAACACATATCACATTCCTCCATTATAATTATGAAGTCGTGATGTGCCTAAGGGAAGGGTTATTGGTATAGAATTAGTTGTAGTACCACCTAATGATTCACCATCACTAGGTGAGGAAGCCTCACCCTTAACATGCTTACTAATCTCATCTCTCATAACATATAAAAATGCATATATTAAGCCCTTGTTGTTATTGATATGAGTACCTAATGATTCTTTATATTCCATTGAAAATAATTTTTTTGATTAATATTTTCCATTGAATATAAATAAAAGATTCAAAATTAGAAACAAAATATAGCAATCTAAAAAAAATGAAACCCTAAGCTAAATTAAGGTTTTTCATGCAAACACACAGAGGTTAGGTTTACCAAATATTTATCCCTAAATTGAGATGGGTCAATATAGTATAGGGTTAATTATATACAAATGCATAAGCACAAACGTGATAAATTTTATTATATCAATCCAGTTAATTATAAACTCAAATAAATAATATCCTAAATATATAATACTAAGATATGTTAAAAATAAAAATTATAGTTATTTATTGATATTAAAATAAATGTAAAATAAGAATACTTAGTGGGTTTACTATGTGCATGTAGATCTAGGCTAAAACAGGCTAAAAGTAGACTAGATCAAGATTACGTAACAATCATCAGTTTATATAATCTTGCACTTTGTATCCCTAGACACTTTCATTGAGTTTGGATAATTACATTGATGTTAGTGTTTGAGTTAAATGTAGGTATATAGTATGGAATATTAAATAGATCTATATGTGACCACCTAGAACCTTTTGGGTTTTTATCACCTTTACTCTAACATGTTCAAATATTACACATAGGTTGTTACTCTTTTTCAAATGATTAAACCGTAGATTCCTTTACCATTCGACTGACTATGGGGAAAATTAATTAGTGGGATGATGATGTCAAGAAATAATAAGGATCCATCTATCATAAGTGATGCTTACATATCCAATACTCTAAAAATTGCCTCAAACTTATGTATTTCTCCCCTACATGTTGGATTGTGTGTGTATAAGGATGCAATGTGTGATAAGAAAGTACATAGAGTGACCTAACTTTTAACTTGGTAACTATGGCTCATGGAATTATCCTTAAGTACTTCAAATCTATAGATGGGTTGTAATTATGACTGATATTGAACTAAGAGAGAATAGGGAAGGATCACTTGAATTCTTGATTAAGTGTATTTGGTAAGTTTACTTATGAGTTGTTAAGCCTATGCTAGGTGATGAATGAATAAGGATTGATCTTGAATATATATATATATATATATATATATATATATATATATATATATCAATCCCCTTTTGGAAACATCTCACATTAAATCACTTAAGTTGACCATAAAGATATGTTACAATTGTAAATTTGATGACTCTAATGAACTAGACACTTAGTTTGGCACATGACACTAGCATCAATGTAGGTGTCTATGTAAGACACAAGTATCTGGTTATTTGGAAAACATGTATAGGTCCAAAACTTGTAAATAATGATAAAAAGCAAGTTTATAGCATTCTGAGCAACATAAACGGCCTGGTCATCAAAATAACATATGGTAGAACTAAGATATAATCAATAGTCACAAGAGATGTTAGTTGTGAGCCTTTTGATAGTGTAAAGGTCTAAGAACTAAAGGGTACATCCATAGGAATAACTTGCCAAGTATACATGACTAAGGTGTTATATAATTCTAATTTAGTGTCTACAAGATCATGATATTAATGATTTTTATGCTTTATTATTTGGATATGTACACTCTTTCAATATTTTATGCAATGATTTATTAGCTCACTTTTAAATAAACATTATCATGAAACTTAGGTTTTTGTAGATTTCCCAACTTAAAAAGGGACCTAGAGAGAAAACTATTATGTGATTAGACTCAAAACCATGGTTACAAAAAATGACTCAATAATTCCCTAATGGAGAATCACAAATTATATTATCTTAAAGTTTAATCAAACCCATGAAATATAATTTGGTCTTCAAATCTTACCAATATTTTGATTAAATTGGTCACATAGTTAAAAACTTTGAGATAAATGTTTAGAGGCCAACATGCTTGAATATGGGACCAATGACCATACCTCTCAAGGAGATAAATTCCAAGGTAAATTATTGTTTAATATCCTATAAATACATGATAGATAAAAAAATATAATAGAAGTATAAGACCACAGCAATGGTCTTTAAGTATCAAACTCTGTTATTCAATATAAGGTAATCATATTGTTTATTCAAGTAGTTTTCCAATATTTATTGTGGTCTTTCATTAAACTTAGTAAACTATCTATGCCACTTTTTATCAATGGACCCTCCAAGATGGTTTATATATAAAATTGAAATAATTTTTGTGATTAATCTTTATTGTAAACCTATAATTACTATTTTTTATCTTATATCTTGACTTGTTTTGAAAAGTGGATATATTGGGAGAATATTTGCATCTAGCATCTTGATTTCACATTCCATAGCATTAATACAAAGCTCATCATAATATTCATAAGGATTTAACTTGGACTTTTCTTTGATAATTTTAAATAAAATATAAATAAATATGTTTTGAATTTCATTATCGAGTGACTCATAACTCATCTCGATCTCCATAGTCTTAAACTGAACCACATAATCATGTACTCATTTTATTTTTTTATAACTTGATCTAATTCCAAAAACATAATGTTCTAAGATATTTTTTTAAATGAGCTAATAAATCATCAACAAGAGTTGTGATAAAATGTTTTGATCCACTTGGAATAGTATAAAATGAATTAAGTGTATAATCCTCCAAATTTATTAGATTTTTTTTTAAATGTATCATCATGAGCAACATATAAATAAGATTCATGTAAATCCATAATTATATTATTTTAATAATCTCCCTTTCCATTCAATAATTTCAAATATGGAGGAAAAAATTCTATTAGAAATGGCAATGCAATAACTTCATAAGCCAAGGGGTTTAAGAGGATATCATTAAAAGTGACCCAATGTTTTAGCTTTTGAGATCCTTGATAAATTTTGATTTGATTTTAAAAGTCACATATTTTATGCATTATCATAATTATTTTAGGGGTTGGTATATAATTATAATTATAGTATACTAGAATAGATTCATTTGACATAAGAGATGAGTTAAAAACATACAAATAAATTAGAGCAACATAATGAGAAAGTTATTATTGAGACATAGGAGGAATATTTTCACTTTAGAGGATTTTGAGACACGTTATAATGAATATAATAATGTTGTAAAATTGAAGGGACTTGAGCAAAATTAGAAACATGTTAAAAAGTAGTTACATTTTAAGGAGGAAGAACATAAAGGATAATAGAAGTAATATTATATGTGATAGAAATATAAGCACATTTAGAAGGATTCTTTAAACAAGAAACCATGAGAGTGTAATTTTTTATAATCAAATTATTTAAACACATTTATAATTATAAATTTATCAATGGTGTTATTTGTGGCATATTTCCTAATATTATCATTATTGATCTCAGTATAGTGTTGTGTTTCTAATTTACCCACATCATTAAAATATTTTTCATCTTCATTAAAATAATAATATTGATAGGCATTAACATTCACATTATTACATTCATTGGCATTCAAATAATAAACATTTATGTCTACATGAAAACATGCATCTAAATCCACATTATCCCCTATAGTTTTAATTAGATTTTTCTCATGTTCTATAAAAGAGTTAATTAGTTGATGACAAATAAATATATTTTACACATCCAAGTCCAAATCCATATTTATTTAACATAATTTATGTGATGATAACACTTTATACCTTATTAATTATTTATCTCTTATCAAATTTTGGATTTCTATAATCACAAGGGCATGTGTAAAGGTAACCAACATCATTTGTATATTCACCTGAACTGACTGAGGTAAGACTTTAGTTTTTTAACCTTACAACAATATTATTCTCGCTATCATTGTAATAATAATGAATATATTCTATATAATTAGGAAAATATATAAAATTCATAGAAGAATTTATAACATCTTGAAAAAAACATTTAGAAGGTAAGCCATTTTATGCACACTAAGGTTTATAAACTTTTAAAAATTGAAATGAAATAGGGATTAGGATTAGGTTGATCAAAAAAAAGGAAGGTAAATATATTATATCTAAAATCATATATTAGAATTAACTTTAGGAAATTAGATAAATTCAAATGTTACTCTTTGTGAAACAATATCTAACCCTAGGGAAGAAGACACCACAAATTGGGGTTTTATGAGACCCCAGAGAAACATGCCAGATGATTAATCCTAAGAAAAATAGATTTATAAAAAATAAAGAAATATATAACACTAAAATAGGTGAAAGATAACAAGGGTTCATAAAAATATAATATAGATAAATGAATATTAATTAGATTTTAAAACAAATACACATACACAATTAATTATAAAAAAATATAAATGTCAAAAAATAAATTATACTTAATTAATTTTCCAAAGATAAATGGATTTCAATCGATTTAAAATACAAATACCCATACACATTTGTTAGGCCTAAAATAAATTAAAGATATTAAATCAAACCAAATAAATTTTCTAAATCCAAAGAAATGAAACAAAAGTAATTTTTATTAATGTATCTTAAATATTGGGATATCAAACAATAGTCATCAAATTTTGATAGTGAATATCAAGTTTTTATGTCAAAGCAATGAGAACCATGAAAAATTTTGATGAATGAGGAAGCATGTCTAAACTATCAAATTCTATTTCTTTGGATGTCTAAATCATTAAGTCCACATTATAATTTTTAGATGTTAAATCTTGGTTTTACATGATAAACTAGTCTTTCACACTTGAAAAATATGACTCAAGGCTTAAACATTCACTTCAAAACCTTTCTATTGTCAAAAGGCTCATGTTCACCATCTTAATATGCCTAATTACTTATCTTATGGTCTGAACCTAATATTATGATTACCCAAATCAACTATAGCCCATACTATGCTTAAAGCCTCATATATATATTACACTATCAGTTACATATCTTTAGTAGTTTTCTGTTCTCCAGGACACTACCATCTAGAACATGACACTAGCATTAACTTTAGTGTCCTAGACCTGACACTAGTGTTTGTACCCTAAAAATAATTAAATTTTCAAATATTTTAATATGTATGGGTCAAAATATTTGTCTTAATTAACCCTTCATGAGATTTATTTTCAAATATGCAATATAAATACAAAAAAATCATTCATTATCCATCAAGCACACATCTAGCAATTACTAATAAATCACCTATCATGCTCACTAAATCATTTATAAAACTATGTTATACTATCTTATTCTTCCCTACTTATAAATCACTCATAGAATCAGTCTTCTTATAGGTCTAAAATAATCAAAGAACAACCCATGAGGAATAGTTGTAAATTTGGAAGCTAGATCGTGACATAGAGTTGCATATATCATATTACACCATTGTTTACACATAAACCCACAAAGGGGGAAAATGCACCAGTTTGAGGCCCTATTTAGAGTATATTATATTTATAAAAAAGTAATTGTATTTTTTAATGAAAAAATCATTATTTTAAAGATAAAAGTTTTGACGTTAGTTTCATTATTTCAATAATAGAGTCTAAATTAACAGAGAGCTAATTTATAGAATCTAATGAATCATAGCTAAGAATCATTCAAACTATTTTTTTACTTGCATTTATTAGATATTTTTTGTATCATTAAACAACATAAATATTATATCTTGTTCATGTTTAAGAATTCAAATTACTTTTTGTTATTGTATTTTTTATATTTATTAAATTTCCATAATTCATCACTTTATTAGAATATATTGTGAATTTGAATTATTTAATTATCATGATTTAATAATAGCTTAGTCATTATTTGATTAGGCTATTCCCCTTACCCTTATATCCAAAAAGGGTTAAACATTTGGTGAACTAAACATATGAGTCTTCTTATGTGAATCCTAGTTTTCCCTAGGGTTATCAACCTTATAGGTTTTCAAATTGCTTTAATTATTCATATCTAAGTTTTTTTTTCCATTATTATTGGAATTTTTGAAATTGAAAATGTTAACAAACCTTTTGAAACTAAAGATAATAAAACATAAATCAATCATCTAAATAAAAATCATGAATTTATTTATATTACACAAGATGAAATAAATAAACTTGATAAGGCCAATGCATCTACATCTAATAATGGTGAATATTTAGATGGTATTACTACTGATTCTATCCCAATATCCATCCTCTCAAGTACACCAGTGATTCCTACATCTAGTGGGGGCACAAGTTATTTATTCAATCCTTTGTTCCCCAAAGATCAAATGATTATTACTACATATTCCATGGGAACAATAAATACTTCAACTTAGTTATGGGTTTTAATTCCTACATCAACATAAACAATGTTGACATCCCCTTTGGTGACTTCCCAAATATCAAATATTAATCCCAATGGAACTATAGTGTAAAATATTTTCAAAGTCACTAAAGAATTTAAATCTAAGGTTATAAATATTGAGAAAAATTATTAAAATCAATTGATGCTATTGATTCATAAGTTGTATTTCATAATCCTCTTTCTCTTAATATATTTTTACACCCTTTGCTAACTAATTTTTTAGCACCCAAGTTCACACTTTAGAATGGAAAGGGTGATCCTAAGGAGCACCTATGATATTTCTATGTTGCATGCCTTGATTATTCTTCCAATGATAAAATTTTGACAAAATTATTTCCAATAATCCTAAAGGACTATGCTTTGATATGGTTCTATGATCTACCAATATGATCAGTAGAAGAATTCAAACCTATGATAGATCAAAATTTAACACATTTATAAATCAGCATTATTGAAAATATGTCATATGCACAAATTTTAAAGATTAAAAAAATAACCAAAGAGCCCAGCAATGAATATGTTTTGAGCTACAAGATGATATTGTCCAAAAAAACAAATCCAATTGTAAATAAAGAGATTCAAGATTTTTTCAAGAAAAGCTTGCTTGTCCTATTACATGAATCAATTGTCTTTAATAAGTTCAAATATTTTGATGACTTAGGCCATATTGTTTGAGATCAAGAAATAAAAATTATTTTATTTAACTTAAGTATGTATAAAACATACCGACTACATATACTACCAAGTTCATATCAAACAAATCTATAAGATTAAACATGTAGAGGATAAAAATAAATAAAAAAATTAGTTAATATAGTGTCACATCAACCTAATTGGTTAATCATGTCCAATGCACCCAAGAGATAGTTCATAAAATTAACTGAGTCTCCAACTTTGTTGTTTAAAAAGATAGTGGAGTGTCATATCATATCTCTCCCTCCTCCTTTAGATGTTGATATGAATCAACCTCTACCAAAATGATATGATGAAAACATTTATTATGATTATCACCAATGTGTTGGGCATTCTACAAACATATGCTAAAATTTGAAGAATAATATACAAGATATTATTGATGATAAAAAAACTTACCTTTGATGTTTCTTTAAAGGATTTAGGGTCACAACATGGTGACCATTAAAATAAGAAGATATGCAAGAATCCATTAAAAGATCATTTTAAGGAAGCACAAAATTTTGAAATGGAATATAATACACATCCTCCTCCATCACATTATAGACACCACTTATATGCATTTATTAGCATAATTATATGTGATATACCTCATGTGGTTTAGAAGCCTTATATTATATTTGACGACAATGAAATTATAGATGATGACTCAGATCTTCACTCATTATTTAATAGATCACATATTGATCATCAACTTATATGTAGTGTTATGATTGATAATGATTTTATTGATAATGTATGTGCCATGACATTACTCACATATTTGACATATGTTAGAATTCC